>JAVJGG010000027.1:21980634-22007387 GCA_035590195.1 Aviceda cuculoides
GTGACTGGCTTCATCAGTGTTAGGGGGCACTGAGATATTTAGAAGGACCATGTTGTCTAAGTACCTTATTAATTTCATCAAGCTAGTTCTTTTTCTAACCAGAAAAAAAGGAAAATTAAAAAAAAAAAAAAAAAGATGGTGATTGACTATGAGGTTTTACTATTTAATCTTTTGTAGATTAGTACACCATCTAGCATGGCTTCCTTGTAGCACAACTAAAATTGTTTGCTGGTCTGTATTTTGTAAATGTATGATTTGAAAGCACTGTGAGATTAAATCACAGGATCTCAAACACCACTTGCAGTCTGAAATACAGTCATTATGCTGTTATGAATTGGGTGTGGATTATTGACACAACTAAAATACAGTTAAATTGGGTAGCTAGTAGGAAAAAAAAAAAAAAACAACCAACCTCATCATGTATGCACTTATGCCACAAAATCCCTGCATTTAACATCTTGGTAGAGCTTCCCTGACTTCTGAGGGACTCAGAACTTCTTTCAAGGGGTCATGCACCTGATTCCAGCCCCATGGCTGATTCTGCTTTTCGAAACGTGCAGTTCACAATACATATGGCAGGATGGTAGAGTCAAGGAGAGGGAGCGATAGGGAGGGGAGAAAAAGTAGCACAGAAACTTGAGAGGGAGGAAGAGTAGCACAGAAAATCTGTGACAGCACCAAACAAACTGAGCTGCTGCCTTTCAACATAGATACTGAGATGGAAAATGGTCTGAGACTGACTCAACTCATCAGCTTCTGACACCAGTAGTACCTTCCACTTCTGCTTGTGCATAGTCTGCCATCTTCCTGAACCTTCAGCCTTTGTCCCCGTCCCACCAGAGGCAACCTCCCCAGTGTAAGAATGGGTATGCTACATGTCTATACCTTTAGCACAAATTTATTGAGTAAATTGTCACAGCCTCCCTCTGAAGTAAAAATGTACTGTGAGACATTACTTGCATTTGGCTAACTGAGAAGCAGAGATGCTCTGTAATTTGCCCGGGCTCACACAATTAGCAAAGGATTAAATCCTCTATGCCATGTTCCAAACTGTCCACTTAACTGTGAGCTATTCTTACCAAAGATTTTCTCTCCACTCTTTGCTGTTTAAATAGAAGTCCCGTTCCTCTAGGAAGAATGAATCTTAATATTTAATTGCATACTTTGAACTATTTACTCTAAAGATTCAGTTCTTTGATCATATTCAGCAACTATAATAGAGGTCCTTGCTAGAACACTGATTCACAGAAAATATATATACGTGTGCAGTCTCTTACATTTTCAAGTAATATGACTTATATTAATTGTTGTACTGTAAAGTAAGATTCATTCTTCACTATGAATGGGATGGAATATGAGTTTCATTAAATCTTCTCTATTTCAGTGCAATACAACAAAAGCCAAGTTAAACTGCAGCTTTGAGAATTTCTGCAGATGGTACAAATGGAATATATAAGAACTGAGTAAAAAAAGTGATGTTTCAAAAGTGTCAAAACATAATCCAACATGTTTAGAGTGTCCTTGTAGAATGACAGAAAGAGAAAAAATATAATCAATTGATTCGTGATAGAGACAGAGTCGAGACCATCAGGTTTACACTTGGCTCTGCCACTGTTTTCGCTGAGTGACTTCTGGCCAAGCCATTTAGTTTCACCATGACTCAGTTTCCCAGTTGTAAAACAAGGAGTAGTTGTGTGCCTACAGCACCCAGCTGTTGTGAAGATCATTTCTGCAAAATGCTTGGATAAACGCAGATGCATAAGAGTCCTGTAAGGTTGGCAGTAAGCTTTTTGCAGTTTTGCTGAATCGAGGAGAGACAAGATGATATGAAGAACAGAGGTGTTAAATATCCTTCCTGAGGGCTGACTCCATTCTGCTTCGTATGTTTATGGCACATTCAGATTTGGCAGAATCTAAGGGATGGGGTTTTTTTTAAATATCTGAAGTATACTCCTTAGTTGGGAAGAAAAACTTCCCAAATGTACAGAGCCACTGATTCGGTGTTTACTTCAGTGAAACAACAGCCTAAACCCATGTCTTTGGGATGTGCGTATTTCTCACCTCTGTTTCCTTTGGGATGCTGTGCTAGAATCTAAGACTTTCTCATCTGATAATTCACTATGAAATTATTGATCTTTTATGAGATAAAGGTAGAGCCCGAGATGGGAAACTAGGAGTTGCTATAATAAAGAAATGTGAAAAGACAAAAAAGGGGGAGATGAGTAAAGAGAAGGAGAGGAAATGCATAAAAAGAAAGATGAAGAATGTAAAAGCTGTGATTGTGAAGGTGAAAATGCTTTTGAATATTGGGGTAATTGATAAGATGCATCTGTTATTTATTTGGATAATGCTTTATTCTTGGTCTTTACACAAGTCTTTCATTGGAAACAGGGACTGACCAACCCTCAGTGTCAGCATGGTTAGCCTTAATGCAATGTCACCCTGGTTCACAGAACCCCAGTGCAGAAATGTTATTCAGCCTTCCCTAACAATCAGTTTACAATTGCTGACAAAGAATAATAAGTTCCATGAGCCAATGAAATGTATTGAATTCCACCGCTGTTTCCACTTTGGAAGGATGGAGTAAAGCGTTCCTGATTAAAATAATATTTTGAATGTTATGATTGGGAAAAAAATCTCAGCTGTGAACATTTTGAAATGATAAAAAAGCCATCAGCCTAGGTTGAGATCCAAAGTACCCACAAACCAGGGCAATGCATCTGAATACATTAACCTATTCCTTATATTTACAATATCTTGTAATCTTTTCTCCATATTTACATATGAAAAAGAGCAAATCAAATAATTTGTATTTTGTAGCATAGTAGGCATATTTTTAATATATTTTTTTTGCTTTTAAACAAAAATTAGGTTTTTTTTCTTTCCGACTTTTCCATTTGCCCTTTTTGCATACCACCTAGGTGGATATCATGTAATTTTCAACTTCATGAAGAGGTAGAGCTCACTAGTTTATTCATGGAAATGACAGACAGCAATGCCTAAATCTCTTCCTCCAGCAGCCTCCTCATTAGACACTGGGAAATTCACTCAATCTCTCTTTCAGTATGTTATAATACATTGGATGATCAGAGGTGAAGCCTAGAGGATTACATCCAGAAAAGATTCAGGCACCTAATACCTACCTTACATTGAATTTTCATGCTGACATCCCTTTGAGCCATCCAGAAATCAAATCAAATGGCAAGCTGTCTACACTTCTCAAAGGAGATTGGCACAAGGAAACCTGACTTGGGAAACTACACCAAATCTGAGTTTTCTCTAGCTGTTTCTGCGCTGTGCCACACCCGCAGTAATAAGTCAATTTTACACATATAGTACAGCCAGAAATGCATCAATGTGACTTATAATACCAGAACAGAAACTGGAACTGAGGGCTCCTCTCTCCCCCAAGGTGTTGATGGCACTGAGTGACACGCTTTACCTCTGGCCATCCAAAACTTGCTTTTGTCCTACCTGTTGGTCTGCCTTCAGCAGGGAGATGTAGCACACCTTCAACAGCCTTGTCTGTACTCAAGGCACTCTGCAGATCTATGAACTGTGCCTCCCACAAGCTGAGAAGACCATTTAACCCAAGTTTCCCACTTGCTGAAGTTGGACAACACCCTTGTTCATCCACTTGTCTACAGCCAAAGAAATAACTGAGGTGTTAAAGTTTTGGCACCAAATCTCAGTCTTGTATTGTCTCAGACCAGCCGTGATATGCCCAAGAGGCAGGATTTGAAATCTTCCATCAGGCTTTCTTTTTGGCTCTTGCAAGCTTCTTCTGGCTCAAAGTTGTGAATTGTGTTATTATGGGCCGAACTCTCCCTGGCATTGTTTGCAAATTTTTTTCTGTAAGACTTTTAAGATAGAAGCTTTGAAAAGCAAATAGGCAAAAACCAGCACAGTTAGTTGTTAATTCTCCTTAGAAAACGTACATTATTAGTGGTACTTGGGTTTTAATGCTCCTTCTTATGCTGATTATTTTTTTACTTCAGTCCCAGTAGTCGCTGAGCTGAAGTACTGAATGAAACAGAAAATCGGAGGAATCCTGATGGAAAAGAGAGTACATTCAACTCTGGGGGTGGGGGGGTGGGGCTGGTGGGGAAGGACTCAGAAGCTGGTCATTCTATGTGTCGGATGCACTCCAGAATTATCATTGGAAGGAGAATGGGTCACTTCCATTAAGCTTAATGACAACAGAGTTAGAGAAGTGCCTGTCTAAATACGGTTATGTGGCGAGCTGTGTTGTATGGAGACTGAGCAAACACAAAAACAAGGCAAAGCTCCAAGAGGTCATCTTAGAAAAATCCAGTGATTAAGAAAACGATTATCAAGAATGAAATGCTGACATTACATTGCTCTTGAGAGCTGGATCAGAAAGGGAGATAGGAGATGTGTTCCTCATATATCAAAAGTATTAAAAGAGATTACCATTGTGACCTGTAGCTGAATACAGTCTTGTCCTTCTAACATAAATGTGCAGACTCCTGGAAGTTAAACTGCGATGGCAGCAGGCTTGTTATTTCTTGAATGAATAAAGAGTCTTTATGATACTGCCCTTAAAAGAGCATGGTACATAAAGGAACACATAGTAAAAATTGGAGTGTGCAGCACTAATCTGTTGTGTTATAACAGCTGAGTCAGGGACATTCACTGATCAACTCTCTTGCATGGCTGTGGAGTCTGAATCTGATCTCAGCTGGTTAATAGATACATTAAAATTGGAGCAGGGACCAACCTTGTTGGTTCATTGTAAAATGCTTTTCATTGCTTACCTGTAGCAAGACAAATGCAGCCTCCTTTGCTTGATTTGCAAGGGATTTATGATGACAAGAGAAGTATCTGAGGCTGACAGAACAGAGACCAAAGGTCTAAATTCTTTCTTGCATTAAGATCTAGCTGGCAGAAGGTGAAAGCAGGCTGAGAAGGAAGTGTAAGGGCAGTAGGGAATCTTTTGAAACACTGCCTGCAAAATTAATATAAAAATTAATGCTTCTTATGACAGCTAGCGTCGGCCTCTCAGAAGTGTTTTTTGGAGCATAGTCCTATTTTACCCTATTTGCCGTCACACATTCACGTGGATATGGTTCCATGTGGGAGACCAGACTTCTTACGCTGATTTTATGATAGCCGAAAATATTTCCCTCTCCTGCCTGTTCTGAGAATATTTATAGAAGTTAAACACACTTAGAAAGCAGTGTGTCTTTAATTAAGTCATGATACAGTCACAAGTCTGAAAAGTGAATAATTTTAAAATATTGACATGCAACAGATATAACTGAAGTGTTGATATGTTTACAGGGGGTTGTGGGTTTTAATGTTGTTCTGGGTATCTGTAAGCACTACTGATACTAGGGACTGCATTTTCAAAACAACTTGTTATTTTGCGTGCTTACACCAAAATACTTCAGAAATGCCACCATATTTATCAGGGCCAAAGTGGAGTTCTGAAAATCACCCTCTTCAGGTATCCAAGTCTGCATCCTGAAAACTGAGCCATCCAAGTTCATCAGTGTTTTGAAAATGTAACCTCCAATAACGCAAGTCCTTGTTTGAAAGTCCCACTTTTTATCACTCACTGGGATGCATCCTTTGTAAGAGAGGCAGGGTGTAGCAAGGCTGAAGCTGAACTGTACCACACTCCTCGAAACATTGTGAGACAGAATTAAACTGCAATCAGTTGTTGGTTCACTGAACCATAGGAAGACATTCAGCCTTGGGGGATTTTTTTTCCCCTGTCTGTAGCCACATGAAATTTAAGTATCTTATCTAGTCAGAGGAGATAGAGAGAGAAATGTAACTCCATAGGATGGTATCTCAGGTTGGACTGAGTGGTTGTCTGTATGTAGCTATCTCTCTCCATTGGCCAGTTTGGATTAGATTATTTCTCTGATAAGTATTTCAAAAGACTTTGGGTCTGTTGCCTTGAGATGCTTCTGGCGAAGTATCATAAGCTACCAGGCATAAGATTCGCCTCCCCTAACTTTAGATATCTACAATGTAGGTGACCGTATGTAAGCTGGTTGACTGGACTCCCCTCAGAGCGAGTCAAGAAAAACAAGATAAGATTCATCTAACATATTTCAGAAGTTTGTTTTAAGATTAAGTGATTCTGCTTCTGGAGGTGCATTTCCCTTGCATGAAGTCGGAGAAGTATAAGGAAGACCAGGTTGGCTAATTCAAATGAAGACATCTACGAATTGCAGAAGTTTGTGTTTGGACACATATTCCTCCTTCATAACCATATCTATATTCTTTCGATAACAGACTACAATAGCTTCCCTACTTTTAAAAGCAAAAGTTAAATAACTTGTAAACTGTGCTTGTTTGGGGAGATCAATAAAGCTGTTATACCTTGTGTAAATGCTTTATCATGTAATTTTTAAATTCATGCCATTTGTTCAATAGATTGTAACATATCCTTGTGCTGTCATTACAACCCATGTCTATATTGAAGTATATGTAAGTACACAATACACAACACACAGGCCCAGCTCTGGTTTAACATACAAATGATGTGAATTCTGCACATCGCCATTGTGTAAAATGTGATTTAATCAGGGCATTTTTTAACAATGAGAAAAATTCTGAACAAAGACCTGTAGCCAATGTCTCAAAGATATTTCTTCATTGCTTTCATACCAATTTGAGAGTTATGGTGTTTCTTACACATGGCACCAAGTATAGAACAAGGAAACAGTTGACAACATCTTAATTCAAAATTGTTTTTCTTAATTTTTCCTACTGCTGTCCCAAGCTCCAGAGGTAAATCAATTATCTAGAACATTTATATAAAAACGTCTCTAGATGTTCTGCTTGACAAAGTGGCCATGTAAACCTGGGCACTCACTATCTGCAGCATAACAACGATGGAAAACCATAAGAATGCTTTCAGATGAGCTGTTTTCAGTGCTGTCTATAAAAAACCACTTTGGGGTGAAGTTCTGGCTTCACAAAAATGATCTAACCATTACTGAGGTCAATGGGGCCAAGACTTCACCTTCTTCATCTCTTTCCCTGTCTCCTCAAGTGGAGGACCTTTAATGAATGTGTTAATTAATGTTTGCTTCGGGCTTTGGAGAGGCAGTGTACCACCAAAGTGCTGATTAACGGTGGCAAACATCAGAGCTTGTGTCCCCGCTCCTCACCACGGGAAGCACAGTCGCTCTCACTTTTTCTCCATCAGCTGTAATCTCTGCACCATCCTCCAGCTCATCTGAGTTGTCCAGCAGCAGCACTTCCATCTAATAAAATTAATTCTCCTGTGGCAGATATTAATCAAAATCCTCCTGACACCCTCATTTCAAACTTCAAATACATTTTAATCTGGTTTTGCTTCTTATGCTGTAGTGGGAGGGAGGGATAAGATTAAAGAAAAGAAAACCAAAGTGTGGAAAAGGGGCACAAGCGAATCAAATTCTGTGGCAGCAGGTAATAATTATGGTAGTAAAACGTATTTCTAGATGAACTGCAAGTTTAAATATTAGGCTTTGGCATAAGCATAGGCCTCTGCAGCCATGCTGCTGAACTCCTGAGAGCAACGCTGTTTGAAGGAGATGCTCCGGAAGATGCTGGAGCGACGCTAGCGGGAGCCGTACGGCGTGCCAGCGCTTCCCCCAGCGCCTTGATACCGCCTAGGGTCTCGTGGGGTATTTGAGTGGAAAGTGCTGGGATGGAGATGACACAGTAAAACCGAAAGAGGGGGAGAAAATGCGTGCCAAGCTCCAGGGAATATATAAATATATTATAAAGCTCTGGAACTCTCAATAATTAATCCTGAGCAAGAAGTCTCTCTCACTTTCTCTCTTTTTTCTTTTTTTTTTTTCCCCCCACTGTGGAAAGAACAACAAAACAAAGGCTTAGGGGTTCCCTCCCCCCACTAAACCCAGTCACTAAAGGAAAAAACGAGTTTAGGTTAACCCTTGATATACATAAAGTTATCTTATCTGCTCTTTGCTCACATATCTTTTCCCTCTGTTCCCAAACTGGTTCTCCTTTCCTTCACAGCTTTTTTTAACCCATGGCAGGAGACCGGCTAGCCTCCTACTTTCTGGTTTCCTTTGCCCTGTGCCACACAGGTTTTAACCAGAATTTCTGGAGCAACCCCAAACGTCGCTTGTCCTTGTTTCCTCCTGCAGTTTAACCTCCTGCAGCGGCTCTCGCTTCCAGCGACGCGTGCCGCAGGTGACGTCTGCGTCAGCCTTTTTTGCTGCTGAACAGCCCGGGTCATCTCATTTTCTCTTCTCCGTCTTGGGCTTTGTCCTCTCCTTTTAACTGCCAGGCGATAAGGTGTCAGGATGCATCTCGGTGTAGCCGCTCCCCAGGCAGATCCAGACGAGTCCGTGTGGTTGTGTGACACCGGGAAGTTTGTCAACCGCGGCGAGGGAGCGGCTTTCGGTGTCCCTGGGCTGGCGGCGGCTCCTCTTCTGCTGGTCCATGCTGGCTAATAGGAGGTGCAGACTTGGGAATTTGGTCGGTTTTTTGAGAGATTTGCCTCTTGTGCCAAAATTTAGTAACCCCTTCCCAGGAACCACTGCTTGGGCCTCCTAATTATCCTCCTATGTTGTTTCTCAAGTAGCATGCTTGCACACGCGTGCGTCTGCAGAAAGAGTTGCTGATAGTTTAATCAAAAGTATAGATAAGGGAGCAGCTCTGTTAACTGTCAGCGCTTCCTCCTGAAAATAAGCTCCTCTTAATATTGGCAGTGTTTATCGTTTTCTTTACACGAGAAAAATGCCCTGAACTGGGTCCCTCTTATGTTAGGCAGCGAGAATAAAACACAGCCCTTGACCTGAAAAAAAAGATCTTTGCAGGCTGAATAACTAAAAAGCAAAAGAGGCAGGAGGAACTCCTGCAGAAATGAGCAGAAAGAGGCATGTTTTCAAATGTCATGTTAGATTTACAACGCTGGTACCTCTCATTTTTGCTCAGTCTTTGTTGAATCTGCCTTCCTTTTGTTTGTTCGTGGGTATATTCTATTGTGTGTTCTCGGCTGATTTCAGGGTTTGGAGGGAAGGCTGGATTCCACAGAGTTATTTTAAGACACAAATTCATGATGGTTAATGGAGAAGGAGAACTGGGCTTCAGTTATTACTCAGTTTCATCTTCAAGATGGACTTGTTGTATGGTTATGTCAGTGTTACATTTGCTAAATAAAAGCCTATGTATCTAAAGCAGTTTAAATACAATAACACATTTGAAATATTTTTTAAAAGAACAGAACAAAAACCCCAAACCAGACTAAAATAACATAAATAAAATAAAATAAAATAAAATAAAGTAAAATAAAATAAATCCAGAACAGCCTACTATTGCTACACAACACTCAGAGAAGGAGTTACCACCCTTCTCTTCCATCTCAGATTAGTCTGTCCCTGATACTGAAATGAGTGCCTTTTTATTTTACCTGCACAACATGAATTTATACATAAAGCCTGGTAATAACTAAAGTTTTCCTCCCTTTTAGTGATGCTAACACTGAGTATAGTCATTACCTTCATTGTGAGGCAATGGAAAAGTAAGTTGAGAATAAGATGATGCATAAGTTTATTCGAAACTAATCATAGTATAATGATATTTATTATTACCTGAGATTTTTCCATAGCTAATTTTTCTGCAAAAGCATGTACTGTAATGATCCTAGGTTTTATTTCATCCACATCCTTTGCCTCAGCTTCCCCATCCATAAAACATCTCTAATGACTCTTGCATTTTTTTTTGTCAAGTACTTGGAGATTTAGTGATGAGAAGCACTAATAAAAAAGGGGTAATAGGAACAGAGCTTAGGACTTAAATTTAAAGAAATTCAGAGAAGAACAAAAAATATTGCCATTGATTACCTTACAACAAATCCTTCAGGAAGTAAATGGAGTGTGAAAAATATTGAAATTACTGAGTTGAAGATTCAACCTTACCAAAAATGGTTGTGTCTGACTGAGAGTATTGGGTTTTTTTCTCACCATGATAGTAAGTTCAGCCCTGTAAAATGTGCAGCATTGGTCAAAAAGTCTTTGTTAAACCATATGATGCAATTAATGTTGCAAGTGGCACCTTGACTCCACTAATTATTCAGGACATGACAAGAGACAGCAAAACAGGGAACTGTCATAAGTCAGAAGGAGAGCTGGAGCAATGTGTAATCCTTGTTTTTACCAACGTAAGCTCTTTAGGGATTAGGGATTGTTATTATCTTTGTGTCTTGTTAAGCCGAGTACCTTGACTGTGCTGAATAAATAATAAAATAATTAAGAAGAGCAAGCATCTAAAACATGAAGAAGAGCAGAAAGAGTGCCAAAAGTAAAGGTGAGGTTGTCTTGTTATTCAGTCACATTTATAGTCTCATGGGAATTGTGAGCTTTTAGGGTTTTCCTATAGGCAAGCTAAAGTGTAAATGTTTGATTTGGGCCACCAAGGATGATTTCCCTAGTCCTGTGTATTCAGCTGAACGAATGAATGAAATCAATAAGTGTGAATGTTTGTCAAATTACATTTGGATCTAATGAGAGAGAAAGCTGATCACCATGCTCGAGAGAGAGCAAAGGATGTAGACTCCGAAACATGATGGAAAGAGAAAGAATTATGTTCTGCTCTGCTTCATGCCCAGCCTTTATCACTGCACGATCTGAGTGCTTTCCAGGAGCACATTAAGCAGTATGACTAACATCTGTCACATCAAGATCTGTTCTCCCTGTCACTTTTTCCATCACAACCACTCCCCTTGAAAAGTGGGAGCATTTGATGTGCAGGAGACAGTTTCATTTTGGGAAGTTTTGGGCGGGGGGGTTGGTTGTGGTTTTTTTTTTTTTTTTTTTTTTTTATGCGCAGACAGATCTCTTTAGGTTGGGTAGTGCAGTGGAGTCACATTTGAAAACAAAGACGATAAGGGCTGCAGTAGTCCTGCAGAGGTTTGTTAATCTCTCACACACTCATCAGTTCCTAAAGGTAGAAGGTTTCTCTGTGGACTTTTAGAGAAAAGGGCAGATTTTGAGTCAGATCCAGGACTCTGTGGGGTGGTGTTATCCACAGACTGAATCACAGAAGTGTTACAAACCTGAAAATCCCATCGGTAGGGTTGTCCAAGGATTTTGGGGAGACTCCGAGGATGGGTCAAACCTTGAGGTTGAAACTCAGCCCTTAAGTCCCATACAAGTCGGGAAGAGTTTTGCCGCAGGAGGAACAGACTGAGGATTTCACAATTCGGCCTTGCTAATGATAACACTGATAAAACTCCAAGGTTTGTAGATATTGATTCTGTTATACACTGTTCTCCACAGATGATAGTACTGATGCTGATTGGAACTGCATTGGCATTCATGAAGTTATTTCTCATTTTAACACTCAAATAACTGGGAGCAGGACCAGGACATCTGGGTTTCAGATTATCCCTGAATTGTGGTTGCTGGGATTTGTGTTGTTGGTTTTTAAAAAGAACAAAATATAGTCAGTGAGACTGTAAAGGAGAAAATAATCAATTTCAGTGATTTTTAACTTTTTTTAAATTTAAGAATCATTAACATCTTCAGTTGGAGATATTCCTCTCTAAGAGATGTCACCTATTTGCATTTCACTTGCTTTCTCTCAGTTTTCTTTTGCAGATCTGTTAGAACTTGTTTACAGATCCCATTGTGGATTGTGGACTGGTGTTGAACATCATATTGATCTAAATTAAGACTTTTATAAAGATTTCACAGGCAAGGGATTCACTGTAACTCTCATGGTTCTATTGAAAATTTTGCTTTATTTAATTTTTTTTTTTGTAATTTGCACCTTCACATATTATGACTTCATGTGAAGACCTGAGCTCTCACTTATGTATAAAGGGAGAATTTGAAAATATGACCCCATTAAAGCCTTTTAATAACTTGCTGATATTTTCAGGACAGTAATTAATGATTTTAAAATATTCAGGGTTAAACATACTGCAGGTATTCGGAGCAGTTATAAGGAGAACAATACAGCTTCCCCTCTCCCTTTCCAGGACTACCAGGAAGGTTTGGGATGGGTAAGGCAGAAAGAGTACTTGGCAGTATTGGCACAGAAAAAGAGGCGTGAGTTGGAGGCATCCAGGAGCCCAGGGTATATCCTATGGTTCTGCCCCTCTAACTCCTTCCATGGTACATGACTTAACTCCTCATTATTACTGACATCAGGCTTGAAACTCGGAATGTGTTCAGGTGAAGAATGGGAAATTAATTGACATAGTGAATGATGAAGACTCAAACTGAAATGGTGGAGGGAAGAGGGATATATAGTGAGTTGCTGCAATATCAGCGGGCTGGCAGATAGTAGGTTAGAAAAGCACATAATTATTTCTCATTGGGCATTTCAGTTGGAGGGGGAAAGGTGGCTACACCATCTGGCGGCTTTTTGTGATTTAGTCCCAGCTGGTTCTTCTAGTGAGGGCTCCCAAAGAGACTAGAAAGCTGGCCTTGTTCACTAGAAATTGTTGTGAGTTGGCTCGTATGCTCAAAGTCAGAAGAGGCTGTTTAAAAAGCAAAATTTTGGAGGCTCATACAGAAAATTTTAATAACTTTCAGGCCAAATCTCATGACTTTGGCAGTTCAGCTCATCAGTTCTGGAGTTTCTGGGATTGCTAGTCTTCCTACCCTGGAAAGGCTTAAACACATGCTTACTGCTATGCACTGAATAAAGCCCTACAAACATTATGCCATATATAACTCAAACATGTCTGGGAGTCTTTGCAGAACTAATGTCTTACACTCTAAAATCTTTAACAGAGGTGCCAAAAGTTCAAATGAGATCATTTATTTATATGTTTATAGGGACAGAATACTGAAAAAAAAATGCATTGTAAAGCATATTTCCATTATTTCAGCTATTATGTTTAATGAAGAATTTTTCTATCCAGGTTGTGTCATATTGTTGTCATGTCAACGTGGTGGAATAAGGGCTCATCCTCCTTTGAAAAAGTAGTAACCAAGTTTCCTTGTCTGTGTGGTTAACACTCACCTACCACCTTACCAGCTCAGATCCTGCAACTTCCACTTCACTTTTAGCCCCCCCTAACTCTATCCAAGCTGCTGCGAATAAAGCAATCGTCATTGTTTCCTGGTATGGTCTATCCTTTTTCTTCTCCCTTCTTTTTCCATCCTTAAAATCATCTGCAGGATCCTGTTGCTTTGCACCAACCTGAAGCGCATTGCCCAGGAGCCCCCGTAGCCCTCCCTGGCAGCGTCGCATTTCAGCGCGTGTTATTTCGTGCGCGCTGTCTCCTGCACCTAACTTCACTCTCATCTCAGAGCAAGTTCAAGCATTGCATCTCCCTCTCCTCTTTCATTTGCCTGCTTTCAGCCTCGCTGCTCCTGAGAAGCGATAGCCCTCCCTCTCCGCAATCCTCCCTCAGTCGCTGCTGATGTGGTAATAATTCACTAGTGCAAAAGGTGAATATATAAATTGAGGATTAAAAGATGTTAAGAACAGCAGCATAATTAAAGCAAACCTGTGATCTCTTGTTTCTGTTACCCGTTCCTCTCCCGTTTCTCCAAGAACCACTCAGACCCCTACTCTTGCATTGCAAGGCAGAATTCAGTATAAGAGCAATGCGGGGGGAGGAGGGTGTCTTGCAGGGGGACAATCAGAAACACAGCATCAAGCCCTAAGATCTAGAACCTGGAAATTGATCTATAAGGACACTCCTTTTTACATCCTAAGAAAATTATGATGGTGCCTTCTCACTTAGAGTGCCCAAATTCTGTTGAATAAGAATCATTGCTTGTCCATCTGTTTGCTTTTTTTTAATTAGTTAGACTGACAAGAAGCTGCCTGCCACATTTTTTGTTGAATTCATTCTATTTAGCATGGGTTGGCTGCAAAGCAACTCCCTGTTTCAGTCAGATGGAGAGACCTGGCAGATGGGACATCTTTCAAGGTCATTTTTGCATGTGTCTGTGGGTATATGTGGCCAGAATAACCTTCACTGTGTCGCTTTTATTTAAACACTTTTTTTTTTTCACCTTTGGCTGCAATATACTGAAAATACTACAACTTGAAAATATTCTGCAAATACAAACTCATTTTCATAGCCTTGACATCTTTTAAATATGTCATCAAAGTTTATTTTGCTAGCAATAAAACTATAAGATGTGATAATTTATGGAAGCAGCAGTGTCAGTGTATGAAATTAAGGAACAAGTGGTGAATGGAATCAACAAGACAACCAAGTAGTAACAAAGACCCCAATTTTTATCATTTGCAGTCCCATCAGGCTCTGCCCTTAGGCTCTGGCACAGCAGCAGTAGCTGCTCAGTAATGCCGAGATATCGGCTGGCCTGAGAATGGCTTTCATGTTAGATTCCCCTCTATTGATACAATTCTTCCTTTATGCAAGATGTTTGTTAGAGTGAAGTTTTCCACTTGACTCTACTGCGTTTGATGTCCTTCATGAGGGACACTGGGTGGTTTACAAACTGGGATCCTTCACCATCCTCCTTTAATGACTGTCCAGACTCCTTTGAACTACAGAGGGTCCTTTCAAGGAGTCGGCAGAAGAATCCTTTGGATACCTACAAAATACATCAATGTGATAGTGTACATATGTACACACCTACTCACAGTCCCATAGCATATCTGTACATACATGCCCTACAAAAAGGAAGAAAGATAGTAATTACTTGTCAAATATATAGCAGGTATAGAAGCTGAACACCTTTTCCATTCAGAGC
Organism: Aviceda cuculoides; assembly: GCA_035590195.1. Taxonomy (NCBI): domain Eukaryota; kingdom Metazoa; phylum Chordata; class Aves; order Accipitriformes; family Accipitridae; genus Aviceda; species Aviceda cuculoides. The sequence continues at coordinate 21,995,319 of JAVJGG010000027.1, forward strand.
CAGCCGTAAAAGAATGCAAACCTCATTCAGTTTATGTGACTGAGCAGAAAGATGATAGATCATCATTTTTCTGAAGTGCGGATGTAGGTAAAGGTTATAAAGATTGTATCATCTTGAGTCTCTAAGAGGGAGTCCGGTTGCAGCTGACCTGGAAATCCCAGGGTGGTTCTGTGTGTCCCCTAGAAGGTCAAAACCTTTTCTGCTATTTTCATGTTGTGAAATAACACAGTATTTCATTTTAATGTGGTGGCTTATGTCTGAAACAAAAAACATTAACATATTTATTCATCCTTAAAAGTGTTTCCAATGGATCTACTCAAAGCCTGTTTGCAGTATTTGAAACTACTATAGCACATTGTATATATACAATATCATCCTTTTTTGCTATTCTATTTTTAAAACATACTGATCATTGTTGAATCTGGTTTTAACAAATCAAAACAAGGAAACCTAAATCTAATCAAATTAATTACTGAGGATTAACTAAAGTGGTTAAGGACTTTTTGTGGGTTCATAATCACTTCTAGTTGCATAATATACCTATTATGTCATACCAAAATAATTTATTCATACTTAGAGAGTTGTATAAGCTTTTGTCTGAGCATTTTCTTTCTATCCAACAAGAAAAAAGGATCATACATTACTACTCAGTAAAACTTGGTTTTATAACAATGGATGAATGAATAGAGTAATGGGATTATTTTAACATTACTAATAGTCAGCTACAGACCTGCAAAAAGATCTGCGTAGGAGAGATATCATTTTAGGACCTATAAGAAGTAAAAAATTAAATTATATATAGATACACATGTATATTCATACACACATGCACATATACGTACATAAGATAAATCTTTATTTTCCTTTTGTCTTCCAAATAAACAGCAGAGGAAAAAAAATGTTTAAAGATACACAGAATGGTTTGGATTGGAAGGGACCTTAAAGATAATTTAGTTCCAACTCCCCTGCCAAGGGCAGGGACACCTTTCACTAGACCAGGTTGCTCCAAGCCCCATCCAACCTGGCCTTGAACACTGCCAGGGATGGGGCAGTCACAGCTTCTCTGGGCAACCTGTGCCAGTGCCTCACCACCCTCATAGTAAAGATTTTTTTTCATAACACCTAATCTAAATCTACTCTTTTTCAGTTTAAAGCCATTATCCCTTGTCCCATCATTATACGCCGTTGTAAAAAGTCCCTCCCCATCTTTCCTATAAGCGCGCTTTAAGTAATGGAAGGCTTCTCTTCTCCAGGCTGAACAACCACAACTCTCTCAGCCTTTCTTCATAGGAGAGGTGCTCCAGCCCTCTGACCATCTTTGTGGCCCTGCTCTGGACCCGCTCCAACAGGTCCATGTCCTTCTTACACTGGGGCCCCAGAGCTGGATGCAGTACTGCAGGTGGAGTCTCATGAGAGCACAGTAGGGTGGGAGAATCGCCTCCCTTGTTCTGATGGTCACTCTTCTTTTGATGCAGCCCAGGACATGATTGGCTTTCTGGGTGCAAACACGCATTGCTGGGTCATGTTGAGCTTCTCGTCAACCAACATCCCCAAGTCCTTCTCCATGGGGCTGCTCTCAATTCACTCATCACCCAGCCTGTATTTGTGCTTGGGATTGCCCCAATCCAGGTGCAGGACCTTGCACTTGGCCTTGTTGAACTACATGAGGGTCACACAGGCCCACCTCTCAAACCTGTCCAGGTCCCTCTGGATGGCATCCCTTCCCTCCAGCGTGTTGACCACACCACACAGCTTGGTGGTGTCAGCAAACTTGCTGAGGGTGCACTCGATCCCACTGTCCATGTCACCAACAAAGATGTTAAACAGCGCTGATCCCAATACCAGCCTCCAAGGAACACCACTCATCACTGGTCTCCACTCGGACATCAAGCCATTGACTGCAACGCTTTGAGTGCAATCATCCAGACCATTCCTTATCCTTATCCAGTTCCTTATTCATTATCCATTGAGTAGTCCATCTATCAAATCCATGTCTCTCCAATTCAGAGACAAGGATGTCATGTGGGACAGTGTCAAACACTTTGCACAAGTCCAGGTAGATGATGTCCATTGCTCTTCCCTTATCCACCAACACTGTAACCCCATTGTAGAAGGTCACTAGATTTGTTAGGCATGATTTGTCCTTAGTGAAGACGTGTTGGCTGTCACCAATCACCTCCTTATTTTTACTGTGCCCTAGCATGGTTTCCAAGAGGATCCACTCCATGATCTTGCTGGGCACAGAGGTGAGACTGACTGGCCTGTAGTTCCCCTGGTCTTCCTTTTTTCCCCTTTTTAAAAATGGGCTTTATGTTTCCCCTTTTTCCAGTCAGTGGGATCTTCACCAGATTGCCACATCATCTCAAACATGATGGAGAGTGGCTTAGCCATGTCATCCACCAGTTCCCTCAAGACCTGTGGATGCATCTCATCAGGTCCCATGGACCTGTGCACCTTCGGGTTCCTTAGATGGTCTTGAACCTGATCTTCTCCTATGGTGGGTGGTTCTTCATTCTCCCAGTCCCTGCCTTTGCCTTCTGTGACTTGGCAGGTGTGGCTGGAGCACTTGCCGGTGAAGACTGACACAAAAAAGTCGTTGAGTACCTCAGCCTTCTCCATGACCCGGGTAACCAGGTCTCCTATTTACTTCCAGAGAGGGCTTCCATTTTCCCTAGTCTTCCTTTTATCACCAACATACCTACAGAAGCTTTTCTTGTTGCCCTTGATGTTCCTGGCCAGATTTAATTCCATCAGGGCTTTAGCTTTCCTAACTTGATCCCTGGCTGCTCTGTATTCCTCCCAGGGTACCTGCCCTTGCTTCCACCCTCTGTAGGCTTCCTTTTTGTGTTTGAGTTTGTCCAGGAGCTCCTTGATCATCCATGCAGATCTCCTGGCATTCTTGCCTGATTTCCTCTTTGTTGGGATGCATTGCTCTTGAACTTGGAGGAGGTAACCCTTGAGTATTAAGGAACTTTCTTGGGCCCCTCTTCGCTCCAGGGCTTTATCCCTTCCTGCTCTACCAAGCAGATCCCTGAAGAGGCTGAAGTCTGCTCTCCTGAAATCAAGGGTAGTGAGTTTGCTGTGTGACCTCCTCGCTGCCTGAAGGATTTTGAAATATTTCTGATAATGCTGAAAATTCTATAGCTACAAACATCCAAAATTGTTCAGAGTAACTATGTTCTTAAAGGAAAATTTTAGCTACAACTTGTCTTGTTTTGGATTCCTCAGCCTGTAAGAATAATGGTGATGTAAAATCTGACATGATCTCTCTGCTTCCCTAAAGTTTATTTTGTAAATGTAGCTTGAGATGGCCTTTCTTCTAGACTACAAAAACAAGCTGAGGGTAGCAGATAATTAACATATTTCTAATCACCACTTTTTACAGACTAGAGGTGAAAATTGTATTATTTTAAAATGTGTTATCTGCTAAGGTTAAACAATACATTTTCAAGATGTACTAAACCCTGTCAATGCTAAATGGATGATGATGAAAAAGAGCGAGCATCAAAACATCAGGTAGTTTTCTGAATAGATGTGTTTTTCTAGACTGGGTTGAATCATTAAGTATAAACCACTCTGTATCTGAGTAAAAGAAAAAGGAGGGGAACTGTAATTTTTAAAGATGCAAAGTAGTTGTGGATGAGAATCAGTACGACCTTCTGCTCTGCCTTTCCAACAACGGAATGTGAAGACAAGGGGCAGTCATCTACTATGTGGGTGGTGGGAGAGCTGAGCATCTCCTCCCTAAGCCTTGTGCGACACGGGAGGGCTCCAGGCAAGGCACTGGGACAGGCAACTGCCACTGCACGCACTCAGGCAGCAACGGGGGGGATGGAAAGAGGCACAAGTCCCTTGGCTTTTGCACAGTGCAGAAGGCTCTCGCCCATTGCAGAAACCCACGGATCGGGGACGGCTATTTTCTTGGGTGATTAGCTGTGTCTGGAGCTCCGGGTCAAGGGCTTGGAGGGAATCCACAGCCTTGTGTTGGGGGAATGGACGGGCTACCAGAGCTCCAGCAGCAGTAAGGACACCCTCAGTTCCTCCCTGCTAGATCCTTCAGTGATATATTTATCCATGGGGGAGCTGTTGCTCTGGTAGATCTCTTCCAGTTCTGTGCTACCCGGTAGCATCGCACTTCGTAATTTCTTTGCCAATTCTACAACCTCTGCCTGCATGTCTTGTTTTTCAAATGCTGTAGCTCAGTCTTAAGTTAAACAGTTTAACTGATGAAGAACAAGCATGAAATCCAGATACAGTCTTTGAGGAGCTAATCACGCTGATGGTTTAGTCTGAACTTATCTAGTTTCATCTTCCAAACACTGGTTGGTACATTTTGTTTGTTTTTACTTCTAAATTAAAGATCAGTTTACAGCCAGCAAGCTCTTCCTTCTCAAAGTGCATATATCCCCTGACCAGGTCAACTCTCGGTCATCTACAAGTATACTAAATAGATTGGGAAACTATGATTTCTCCTTGAAGGCATGTTTCCCTATCCTAGATTATCCCTTTAAGATAATTTACAAAATCTTTCTTAATTAATGTCTTTTTTGGAAGTATGATTGCTGGAAACAGTCTAGGAAAAACTTCACAAGTCCTATCACTAATAGCATTTCTATACTCTAACTTGACACTTATGCACCCAAAGATTTTATTTCCATTCTTTGTTACAGCACCACACATTTTTTACTTTTTTTTTTTTTTTTCAGTTGGTTATCCAGGAAGAAGCCTTAGATCTTGTTTCAGCATAGCATATACCTGCCTTTTAAATACGATCTGCATCCCAGGTTCCTAGATGGAGGACCCTGCATTTATCTGAATTGAAATGCACGTTTTATTAAATGAGTCATTCTTAACAAAATACTTACAAGGCTCAGGGTATCTAAGACCCTCTCTCTCTTCCAGTCTGCTGATTTTTATCCATAATGAAACTGAATGAGTGGGAGATGAGTTTTAATGTTTTTTTAGTAACTTCTTAAATTCATTTCACTATGTTTAAACAAATGCTAAACTTCATTTCCTCTCCCTAAAATGATGTAATCAGACTGTCGAGTCTATGACTTGTTTTGATGGTAGATAGTCCTTGATTATTATTAATGCAAACTGTTTAATATCCCCCCGAGCCACAGCCAACCTGCATGAAAAGAAAAGTTCCCTGGCTATGATGTCAGGAAAGCAAACTGAGCTGGCCTCCTCATTGTTAATTTGGAAAAGAAAATGAAAAGACTTGCAGCTGGCCACAAATTTCCCATTTGTACCCCAAGCAATGTTCGAATGTTGCATTTCTTTTCTTTTTATAGAAGTGTGTGATCTGTTAGAACTCCACTCAAACTTACTTTGAAACATATTTATCTTTTGAGGAAGGCATTTTTCATAATAAAAATATTATCCAGAGGAAGCAGAGTTACATGCATTCAACAAATTTACAAGGTGATATTGTTAACATAGATTTTACTACCAGAGGTCTTGCCAAGGGGCATACCTTTTCTCCCTGATTATATGATTTTCTCTATGTTTGTTCAGCAAGCTCCGGTCCGTTCTTCCCCCTGGTCTCTCCACAGCCCATTTCTCAGGCTGTTGGCCTGCTGCGTGAGCTCCCGCTTCGGGCAATATAAAGCCTGTCGCGGGCCACGTGCTCCGTACGTTCCTGCTCTCTGAAGTGACTGCCCATGCTGGCACCTGAGTCTAGAGGGATGCAAGTCTTTCTTCTTTCTCCTCAGTGCATCCAGTTTCTGCACAGATAGCATCTTCGGAATAAAACCCTGCCTTTGCTCACTCTGCAGTCAGCCCTTGCCCTCAGGCACAGAGGAAAGTGCTTAGGATAATGCACCAGAGTTTCCAGCTGACCACGACAGACACCGTGGCTGATCATCACTTACCGAGTCTTCCCTCACTTACTGTGTGGCAGAAGGTTTCACCAGCACATTCAGGATTTTTTCTGGGGGGTGCTTGGAGAGAGTGTAGAGGCTGTGATGGATCCAACAGGACATGTAGGAAGTATGCACTGGGGTTAAGGGCTTGCTGGTTTTAGAGACTCACACATAGAGAAGACCACCACAGGTTTGGAGGAGAGGGGCTGATGGGTCTCTGGTGTAAACGTGCCAACAACTCTGTACTGTTTGGCTGAGATGAAACAGAGAGGTCTGGAGCAGCTCTGCTAACTTGGCATGGGGGCTGTTAACTTCCCAGGCTCTAAGTGCTTAATCACTACTCCTTGCTTAGAGGCTCTTTCTATGCAACCCAGAGAGATGGACTGCTTTGATACCAGTGTGGAGATGACTTCCATGGTTTTTTTCTCCAAAAAAATATTCTTAGAAGACTCTTGCAATTTATTTTTCAGTTCTGCCTTACTACTTTTCTGTGCCTCACCATTCTTCTCTTTCGTTCCTCATGCATTCTGCTTCATCTCTTTCTTTGGAAAGAACTGCTTTAATACATTACACGCATTATCCAGCACCCCCACAAAGAACGAAAGGAAGGCTAAGTGCTAAAAGGGGGAGGATGCATACAAAAGGAGCTCAACATATTTCTATATTATAATTAAAGCTATTAAAATATTTCTGTATCCAACACTGACATTTTGTGTCATTTGCAGCAGCTGCAGAGTCAGAAGAAAACTTGAGGCTTTACTTGCAGACTTCCAGGGAACAGCAGCTTCTCAAGGCCATAAAAGCGTTACTGCCATCAACATGGTTTCTCCTACTCCCAGGGTTTTTCTGAACTGTATAAATAAGGATCTATGCTGACAAAGGCTGTGTATCTTCAGTAGTCATTGACTCTTGTTGAACCGAGAGCCCTTGGGTCGGTTCAGGATCCAGTTACTCACTGATCATTAAGCTGATAACAACTGCCTCTTCTTAGAGTTGGTCATTTTTTTTTTTTTTTTAGTGCTTACATTCCAGACAAAAAGAAACAAAACAAACAAAAACCAAAAAATGCCTCCTCCCCCTCAAAAAACCAGAACAAAACAAAACAAAAAAACCCCACCAACCCCAAAAACAACCAAAAAAAAAAACCAACCCCAGAGAAAAATAAGGATTATAAATCTCATTGAAAAGAAATATTGGAATAGATTTCCTTCTTGTGACTCCTCATTATTCATAATTTAAATATTTGGAGTGTTTTGGATAGGGATACATAAACAATGGATAATAAGGGGATGTAAGATAAGAACTGGCATGGCACTTTTTCACTGAATGGGTCAGAAGTTCAGGTCCTGTGCAGCTCATTGTTCATCAGATACTGAATTCATTTCCATATGTAGAAGACAGACTTTCCCATAATGGGCAGTAAGACACAAGCTTCTAAAACCTGATCTTCAACTATATATATATATATACTCATATTCAGGAATCTTATAAAAAACTCATCCCCCTTTTCTGCTGAATCCAGGAGCAGAGTGTACTCCATGCTAGGACCTAGTTACATGTTTTTGAGGTCAAAGTGTTTTCACCTTTCAGTATTTCCTCTGAAGCTTTGATAGGGAAAAAATTGGGTAAGAAGACCTCTTGTTTCAGATATACTCAGGTCAGAGGGTTTTGACTTGCAATAGAGAGAACAAACTGGAATCTGGACTTGGACTCCCACAATCAACTGAAAATTTCTCAGAGCCTTATCCAGGCTTATCTCCCAGGACTAGGAAATCTCAATTTCCAGTCTATGTCACGTTAACTCCTAATACTTTTTCCGTGAGTGAAGTTAGCTTAAAATCATCAAAAAGCATATTCTGTTCCATGGAATTGTTCCACCCATTTTTTCTTCGTCATTTACCTGTTATAAATGCTGACATTTTAGGAAAGTTCACTTCTATTTTTTCCCTTCTAATTCCACCTCTTTTCTACTCTGCGTGGTGGCTAAATATCCCTTTTCCTCCTCTTTTTCACACATTTTGAACATTTGCCATTGATTAGCCTATCTTTGTCCTTCATGAAGATCCCATTGAAACCTCTGCAAAACCTCCCATAAAAGTCACAAAGAGCCAACGCAGTGCCTTAGTCATCACTTTCCCAAGTTATTCAGAGGCTGTTTCCTCCCGGATCAGTCTTCCTACCTCTTTAATTGTTTGAGCTGATGCCTCTGAAGTGCCTCCAGCTCTTTCTGATAACGAGGTGTTACAGCTGAACACCTTTCCAGATGTTGTGTCACTGGCACTAGGCACAAAGGAGAGGTCGTTACCACCTTACGCAGAAACATGGTGGTGATTCTGTTTATGCACTCTGGAATAAAGTTTTAATAGGGTTTTTGGGGGTTGGGTTTGGTTTGATTTTTTTTTTTTTTCCCCCTGTTATGTATCAATTGCAAATTTATGTCTGATTTACAGGCTAGAAATGAGCAAATGACTTGAGCACATTTTCAGCAGCTGTATCCTGCCATCTGAAGTGATGATATTTCATTCCAGTGTTGGTTGTTTGCCTTCAAATTGTCACTTGAGCCGCTGTTTTAGAACTGCAGGTTGCCCTTAGCTTTCTGGTCATCATTTTGAGGATCTGGCTGAAGCACTTAACAGGATGAAGATTGTGATTTTCTGCCCCATAGTGATGCTTGCATCTGCTTGTCTGGTTTTTCACAAATGCTTGACCTATTATTTGACCTAGGTGACTAGTACAGATCAACTCTGAAATAAACACTTTGTAAATTTTAGGGCTAGAAGGGAATATTATGCTCATCTAATCTGACATTCTACAAGAAAAAGGCCATGGAGTTTGACAGGTAGTTCCCATCTTCTGGTTTAGCTGAAATACGTATTTTAGAAAGTCTTGTCTCAGAGATTCGTAATGATAGGCAGTCTGCCTTATCTCCCAATGACTAATTGCCCCAACTGTACCAACCCCACCCCCCCAAAAAAAACCCCCAAAAACCCACACAAAATTATGCAGCATATCCAGAGTCAATTAATCCAGCTTCAGAGTCCAGTCATTAGATTCTGTTGTTTCTTGATCTTTTAGACTGCTACAATAAATCTTTTACTCATGTAAGCAGTTGCACTTGCAAAGAAAATTACTAACTTGGGGGCTTAGATATAGTGTCTACAGATGTGAGTTAAGCAATAAAAAGAAGATTTAAGCTAAGGAAAAAATAAATATTAAATTGTTGATCTGTTTGTGGAAAATGCATTTTCCCCATAAGAGTATTAAAAAGAGTGGATAAATTGCTCGTCATAAATAATTAGAGAAGACTGACTAATGGCCCAAATTTCCTTTGGCATTTCTGCTTTCCCCCTCTTCTTGGTAGATATTACTTCAGAACTTGGGGGGACTGTTGTTTGGTGGGTTTTTTTTTATTTTCCCCCAGGTATAATTTGATTCAGCAATGACTTCCCAGTGAAAGTGTTTTTGTTCTGAAAAGAAATTGTGAAGAGAAAAAGAAATCGAATGTTAATTTCTGTTCACATAAACTAATGGCATCAATGAAAAGTAAATTTGAATAGACAATGATTCATAAGTACAGCAGGGGTCTGGTTTTCTGTCACCGTTAAATGTAATTAAAATGGAGCTTCCATAGATATAAATCTGGATTAATCAGAATTTTCCATCTGTTACTGCATCCATTTCTGAGTGGTTCCAGAGCTGGGGGATCTAGCTTCTTCCAGGACAACTGTTTCTTGACTAAAGCAAGTTGCCCAAGCTGTGACCATTTCAATCCAATTGCAAGCTACACAGAAATTATCATTTACCTTGGGATGGGTTGTCGAGGTAGGTCTTTCCTGCAATAAATGGGGTGAGTGTGTGCTGAGTGTTTTCTCATGGTATACAGTTTCGTAGTTTGCTCTGGCTCCACAGAGGCCCTCGTATTTTGGCAAACGGCAGAGCTGTCAGCCTCTGAAGTCCATGCCAGCATCCTGTGCACAGCTTGCCAAAAGGCAAATGATGGCTTGAAGTCCAGCAAAGTGATGCAGAGCTGATCTAACCTCGGATTCCTTTGGGCAGGACGGGAAGATTGCTTTGGGTTCTCGTTTGTAAAAGCTCAAACACATGCCCTAAAGCCCTGGGGGGAAACATAAATATGTGCTCATAAATCAGAATGGCTAATTAGTTAGGAGCCTCCTCCCACTTGTGCACTGGGCAAAGAGGGCAGTGGTGAGCACCCTGTCCTTAACAGCCCAGAACAGGGATTAAAGTATGAACAACGAGCAGAAGACAAAGCCACCAGGAACTCAGGGAGAGGATGAGTTTGCTGGAGAAGCTGGCAATACAAAAGTTATGGAGATCATTCACAGGGCGTAAAGACACAGCTCTAGTACTATAATTAGATTAGCTGTCTGTGGTTTAGATATACCTCCAATGAGTCATTAACAATCCTTTGATAAAGCAACGTTAATTTGATCCCATCACGTTAGCCACCTTTCACCAGACCATGCAATTAGCCTGGGACAAAGCACCTGGAAAGAGGCTTTGATGAAAGCATGTTATGAAAATTCTTAATGGGTGGGATTTAAACCCAATGGGTTATAAGCCTTTATTAACAGCTCACCTGTAAATCCTGATAATTTTCTTTTCTGTGAGTTTCCAGTGTAATATTTGCACACCCTGATTATAAATTTTGAAGAAATAGCTTATAACTGTGGTTAAAATGCAGTATTAAAGCAGTTAAACAGTCTCCTTATTAGCATTAGAACTATAGTCAAAACACATTATACTTGGCTAATAAATTTATTTTTTATGTAATGGAAATGCCATCAAAGCATAGTTAATCTGAATTGAATTAGATTATAATTGGAGCTCTTGTGCACAAGGAATGAAAATGATTCTTTATTGTTGCAGACTGACAATGCAGCATTTGTTACTCCCTCCTCACTACCCTTCTAAGTGGCAGCTGTAATATTAGTGTGCGCATCTCGTAAGCTGTGCATATAATATTACTATGTCTCTGAACATGGAGCTTAGCAGTAAGACAGAGGGAAATGGGTTGCTCTGGATGTAATTCATCACACTTTCACCCCGTACATTTAGAGGTGCATGTACTTAAGAAACAGTCTTGTGTGTAAACATCTTCACTTTTTGCTTGCACTTCTGGCTACGTGTCAGTGTGGGTGGCGTGAATGTGAGTTTCAGGACTCAGAGGAAAATCTTTTACTGCGTTAAAGAAAAGAAAAAGTCATGGCAGTCAGGTGAAGTCCCTGGTGACTGGAAAAAGGGAAACATTGCACCTATTTTTAGAAAAGGTAGAGAGGAGGACCCTGGGCACTACTGACCTGTCAGCCACACCTCTGTGCCTGGGAAGATCATGGAACAGATCCTCCTAGAAGCTGTGCTAGGGCACATGGAGTACAAGGAGGTGATTTGAGACAGCCAGCATAGCTTCACCAAGGGCTAGTCCTACCTGACCAACCTCGTGGCCTTCTATGATGGAGTGACTACATCAGTGGACAAGGGAAGAGTTATGGATGTCATCTGTGTGGAATTCTGTAAGGCCTTTGACATGGTCCCCCACAACATCCTTCTCTCTAAATTAGACAGATGTGAATTTGATGGGTGGACTGTTCGGTGGATGAGGAACTGGTTGGATGGTCGCATCCAGAGAGTAGTGGTCAACAGCTCAATGTCCAGATGGAGATCAGTGATGAGCAGTGTCCTTCAGGGGTCCGTACTGGGACCAGTACTGTTTAATATCTTCATCAATGACATGGACAGTGGGATCAAGGGCACCCTCAGTTAGTTTGCAGATGACACCAAGCTGAGTGGTGTGGTCAACACACTGGAAGGAAGGGATGCCATCCAGAGGGACCTGGACAAACTCGAGTAGTGGGCCTGTGTGACCATCATGAAGCTCGACAAGGCCAAGTGCAAGGTCCTGCACCTGAGTCAAGGCAATCCCCAGTATCAGTACAGGCTGGGGGATGAAGGGATTGAGAGCAGCCCTGCTGAGAAGGGCTTGGGGGTACTGGTGGATGAAAAGCTGGACATTAGCCAGCAAGGTGCGCTCGCAGCCCAGAAAGCCAACCGTGTCCTGGGCTGCATCACCAGCAGCGTGGGTAGCAGGTGGAGGGAGGGGATTCTGCCCCTCTGCTCCGCTCTGGTGAGACCCCCCCTGGGGTCCTGCGTCCAGCTCTGGGGTCCTCAGCACAGGAGAGAC
>JAVJGG010000027.1:22022366-22046025 GCA_035590195.1 Aviceda cuculoides
CTTCCCTTCCCTTCCCTTCCCTTCCCTTCCATTCCCTTCCCTCGTTAAAAACAATGTCACTTTTTTTTGCTGCTTCTTTTTTCCAGTAAGCAAACCTACATTTGAGAAATGAAGAAAAGACACATTCAAAATATTTGTGGCTTATTAAAATGATCCGAGATGGTCCCAAGGCTATCTTTTGTCAGGACATGATAATAGGGAAAATCTAGCAGCCTCTTAATTTGATTAAAAATAATTAGACTCATAACTGTAAACATGTTTCATATCATGAGGTGTAGGAAGATCTAAGCACTGTGGTTTAAAATACCAAAAGCTGTGCAAATCACAGAGTCTTTCATGGGGTTCGCTGAGTCCTCAATCATACAAACTCCCAGGGGTTTAAGAACCGTTCAGTCTGGGAAAACAAAGCTGACTCTGAAGGACAGAGATTTCCCCGGTAAACATCTCTAACCTCTCTTTATGAGGTGTGCGAGGAGGTCACCAAACCAAATCAGGAGATAGAGACTGGGGGATAGGGTCATACCCAAGGAGTTTAAGGAATTTTAAGATGGCTGTTGTGAAGAAAATATGCAATAAATCCAGGGAAACTCAGCTGAGACCTAGGCCTTTCAGAACAAGCGGTGCAACTCCAGGCAATGAGAATCACGGGATTATGGAAAGAGCCAAGGAATAACATTTCTGATGTTGGCTGCACTGACGGGCAGAATTTCATATTAGAGCTCCTGAGGTTTATTCCCTTTTCATCCAAGTCTCACGTCCCTTGGGGTGTCCTGCAGCAGGGAGCTGTCATCTGCTTCAAGGAGAGGAGAGGGCTAACGGAGAGCTTGATGGAGAGGATCTGAACTTGAGAGGAGGAGGTGCAAAGGCAGTCTCGGTGGCAAACCTAGTCGTAGGAGAAAGTTGGGCACAGCCAGGATCAGGGCAGGAGGAGCCCTGAGGAAAGCAAGGGACTGAGGCATGGGAACTGGGGCAGGATCTGAGGGTGGGCTGCTGAGAACACACAAGACAAACGTGAGGAGCCAAGGGTTCACAGGATGGGCGTCAGGAGTAGAGAATTTAACATGCAGAAATCTAGTGAGTCTGCAAGTGCCATCTGTGCCCCTTAGCCCTTTCTGCCCCTCTCCCCAGGCAGGGACTGTGGCTCGGCTGACAGCATCTACTGCCCCTTAGAGGGACGGGGTGAGGAGCCAATAAGTCAGGACGTGCCAGCTATCCCAAAAAGTCCTCCATGGCTGGCACCTTTATTCCTAGTCCTACTTCATGGCAAAGCCACACCTTTACTAAAGACCCAATTCAGTACAGTGGCTTTGGGGTTGCAGTACAAGCCAGTCAAAAAAATATCCCTGGCCCTGCCACAGACTTGGTGTAGGACCTTGAGAAATCTCCTAACCTGTCCATGCCTCTGTTGACCCATTTATAAATCAAGGACAATAATATTTATCTCTCTGATGAGGTGATGTCATGAAGTAGAATTCATGAATAGATCTCCCAAGCTCCTTAGAGTACAAGCTTTGTGACAGTCTAATTTTCACTCCGGGTTCCTGAAGCCTTACACAGTTATTCTGTCTGTCCATCTGTTTATAAGTCGCCTTACTAAAAACTGAAATCATTGTTGAATTAATCACGTTGGACAAGGGCTAGAAGTCTCCAAGAAAATAGAATGAGATACTGATAAGTTTCATGAAAATTAATGGGAGAGTAGGAGGAAAAGACCGAAATTAATACCCTCGAAATCTGGGAAGGGCTGTGATAGGACTTTCTTCTGCTTGGTCTGACACTGCACAATCAGCCTGTACGTAGTGACCAGCCAGTTATCACACCTTTTTTTTGGAACCAGCCACAGCATGAGGAGTCTTTTGCCAGCTGGTAATTGCTAGACTTAGAAGAGAGCCTGGAGGCATGGAGGGTACCGAGGGGAAATGATTATCTACAGGATACCTGCAGGCTTTGGAAGTGGGAGCTGAGATCATAGGGAAATCAGGAAGGAAGGAAAAAACTGGGGCTGTTGCAGTGGAGGGGGGCTGTAGATAGAGTAGAACAGAAACCCATAGGTTTGCAGGCATTGTTAGTTCCCCTACTTGCAGGAATACTTGTTAATTACTATTAGAACATCTGTTTACTATTTTGAATGGCTGATTTCAAAAGAGTTTACAAAATGACAGGAAATGAAACAGAAATGCTAAACAATTCTTTTTTGTGACACCGAACATTTATTTCTGAAAACACTCATTAGTAAGGGAAGCCTCAGAAAGACATTTCAGAAATGTATATTTAACTCAAAAGCCCAAAATATAGGAAAAATATCAGCTTTATCTTTGATACTGATGTTCAACAGACAAGTTTGAAACCCTGTTATAGAATAAATTTGAAAAACACAATAGCTGCTAGCAGTTTTTCAAGGAATGAAGCCATTGTAGCCGTAGGATCAGGTACTGTTCCTGCTTTGACGAGGAAAGATTTGGGATGTCAAACATTCTGCATGCTGCAATGCATATCACACGTTCAAGTGATGTTCAGTCAGTAAGGAAAGGTAATTGCCAGCAGTTTTATAACACTGTACCTCCCTCTGTATTGTGCCAAAAAAGATCAGCATTGATGTTGGCTTCAAATAAGTCTACATGCTCACTACTTTACGATAAAGGGATAAGAAGTGTTTGGCATGAAAGCTGAACAGCAGAAGAGATGAAGCTAGATGGTGGTGCTGGTGGTGGTCGGATGGGAAGGCTTAGTTTTCATGAACATAAATGATGTTTTATGTCCAAGATCACAATTGGAAAAGGATTTTTGTGTGTGTGTGGTCTCATTATTATTTTTTTTAATTATCATTACAAGAACCTATAACTGATTTCTTAATATGTATAATAGTCATGCACCCGATCTGGCAGAGAGGTGATGACAAGTCAAACCTGCCAAATCAACTGAACGACTAGGAACTTTGGTATGAGGGTCAGATATCACAGATTAAATTGAATTTGAATCATCTCGATGTCTATGAAAAACTGGGTCTCCTATGCTTTGTTCAGGCACATCTCTGTTCTAAGTTCAGATGCAGGTGTAAGTCCAAGGTAACTTTATTTTCTGTACATCCCTAAGTAAAGAAGAAGGGGAGGGAGAAGGACAGTAGTGCAAATGTGATCTGTCCATCCTTGGTTTCACTTTGATGATGTAAGGAAACTGTCCTCCAAAATATGCACTTTGTTCTTGATTAGCTTAATGTCATGTAATTGACTGCTACTCATGCAGTGTATAAATGTTTATTTCTGGGACAAAGGCTACTCCTAGCATTAGGAATTGTATACAGTATTCCAGGTGGGGTCTCATGAGAGTGGAGGCACAAAGCATTGTCCCCTTTAGCCTTCCACTAAACCTTTCTTTTTCTTTTTTTTTTTTTTTTTTTAACCTAACAAAGACCCTGTGGATTCATAAAAAGCACCTTGCTTCAAGTGCTCTGGATGCATCTGCCTATGAAGTTCACAGACCTTCCCACCTCTTTAATGTTCTGCATCCTTATGTTTGCCTGAGTCTCAGACTATCTCTACTATTTCTCAGCTTCTTTTACCCTTTCGCTCAAATTTTCCCAGGCTCTTTCTACCAAGGACATTTATCTGAGAATGCTACCAAAAAAAGAGAGACCTTCAGAGAGGTCCTCTTTCAAGAATCTCTCTTCTTCAAGCCTTTCTTTCTCATCATACACACATTCAGGAAAATATTACCTTCTAAAATACCCTATATCTGGGTCAAGAACAGGCACTGCCTTCCAGATCTTCACACAGTGAAGATCCACACGAGCCCTCTATTTGCATGAGCAAGTGCAAGGGCAGCTTTTTGCACAGATTTTTCCATTCAGCCCCGCCAAGCAATTCAGCACTGCCATGCCCCAGAGGGATCTACACAGGATCTTTTGTGTCATCAGGTCTTTCACATCTATAAGCATTTACATGCAGAAAAAGGCTGAAGTGCACTGTTGGAGTAGTCTGGAGGCGTTTCCTCTCCCTGTGCTTATATACTATTTCTTTTGAAGAGACAGCTTCCAGGACTATCATTCTAAGAAGTTTTCAACATCTACTTTTGTTTTAAATTTTAATTAAAAGGGAAACGTGGCAAAACAGGTAAATCAGCTAGAAAGGTAAGCCCAGGAGGCAAACTGGAAAATTTTACTTTTGTACTTTATACTTTAGGACTGTTTAAATTTGGCCAGTGAGTTTATCTTGAAATCCTGGGTGCATCATATGCATGTGTGTATATGTATATGTGTGTGTTTGTGTACATATGTGTGCATATATGTGTACACAGAAGTCCTCAGGAGTTTATACAGTATTTTTACACTCTCTATCAAGGATGTTTTTCCCTTCCTATATTTAAGCTGATCTTCTTAAGTTCATGAATCCAAGGCATCCTCAGAAGTATCTGCATATGAACTTGAGCCAAGTCCTAAGGGAGACTCGTGTGGCATTTGCACACCCTGTTGACATTTAGAACAAAAGTCAAGCCCTGAAAAACATAACAAAATTATGGGTTAGCTCTCTTTTCAGTGCCTGCATAAATAGCAATACTGTTATCCTTGTCATTTAACACTATGGCTGCATCAGCGTAGAAATTCGTATTAACAGCACTGACCCACCGGTCGTGGAACCTTAAGAACGGGGAATGGATTTCACAATGGGCTGCGGTGACTGCTTTAGAAATCTTAGCAGACCTGCAGCAGCTACCATGCATGTTGGACTTTTTCACCAGAAATTAGTGGTGATGGAGAGAAAGAAAAATTACAGGACTGTTTTTCTGTGTAGGAACACTTATTTACTCTTATTAGTGGCCCAAAATCCTTGTTGAAGTTCTAGATCTCTGCTAGATGAAGAACCCAGTCTTCCAACAGTCTTAACTTTGTTATAATACTTAATATCCATCTTCCTGATTTTAGTGGCCAAAGAGAGCTTGGCCAAGGCCACCTGCCTTCTTGACAGTACTCCCTTCCTTCTTGAATTGTCTCACTGAATTCAGTGCGGATGATCTGGCAAGCTTTGGAAGCATTCTAGCTTAGGTAGGGAGCCTGAGATTTTCAGCATCCTTAATTTAAAAATGTGCTTCTGAAAGAGCTTGGCTCCAGCCCCTTTAGCTGCCCAAATTATATTTATAGTCACACTTGGCATCTACCTGACACAGATCTCAAGGCAGTTTTACAAATTACTGCTCTCCTCAGTTTACAGAGAGGTTAAGAAGACTTCAGTGCACGGTTGCTCAGTAGCGGTTGTCCAGACTCCTGGTCTGAAGAGTTATGCTCTGAACTGCAGTGTCCCTGCAATGTTAGGAACAATATAGTCTGGAAAAAAAGCTGAACAAAACTATCTTGATTCAGTCTGAACACTACTGTGGTAGGCCTAAAGAAAAGAAAAAAGGTATAAATATAAATGCAAGCTACTGATCCTATAGTTAGAATATCAGTAAGGACACTTTAATACTATATATAGAGGAAGTGTATATATAGTATTAAGGAGATGAGTGTATTTTATCTTTTGTCAATGCATAAAGCTGTCTGAGTGTAAGAATAATTCTCAGCTGGGCCTACCTCTGCATAGATTGCTTACAAATCATTGCAAACATTTGTACAGAGCAAAGCACAAGACACAGATGAGTAGAAAAAAGCTGCAGGAAAAGCCCAGTCCTGAGCAGGGACATCTCTGGAGAGATCCTTACGCATCTCCCTACGTAAAGCCAAAATCCACAAGAATCCTGAAGTCATATTTAGGTCCATAATATCTATTGCAGTTTGCAGGTCTGATAGAGCTTTACAAAGCCGATGGTCAAATGCTGCAGGTCTTCTGAAAACACTCTTCTGTGGATGGGAAAACATTTGGTATTAAATATTTTAGCAGAATTAGCCTTCTTTCTAGCAGAGCGTATCAAAGAACTGTGAAAGGTTCAGAAAGTATGTAGTATTTAACATTTCTGGACGAGAGAAACGGAGGTTCAGAAATGCCTTGTCTAAGGAGTGAAACTTCCCTCTGTTCAGACCCCTGTGACCGTGGGGACCCATCCTGGGGGCCCTGGAGGCTACAATTCCTCGCTGGCTGCACCCCTGCCATGTAGTAACACATGCAGGCCAGAATAGTTTCCACTTGTCGGTATACAGATGCTATATTATTTTGTATTTCACTTCTGCAAAAAACACTGTGTCTTTCTGATTTTTGTAAATTTTATTTTCTTTTCAAATCAACTTAAGGAAAGAACAGCATCTTCGGAAACAAAATTAAGGACAATGTTTTCTCCCTAACCAGTCTCACGGCCTCATTCTTTCTCCAGCAGGATGATGGGACTGGTTGTAGCCCTGCCAAACTTCTCTGTCCTCAGCCAAACGTGACAGTCCCTGGGAAGCTCCTGGTCCAGTTCTTGCTGTGCCTCAGGTCTCTCCCTCCATCACTGTCCCTGCCCAGGCTCACCCTGTTCCAGGCAGCCACTCTAATGAGATGAAGAATTTTTTCTTTTTCATTCCCTCTGCAAGGGAAGTCGCCATTGAACTGTATTCCCTTTCTGATTTTATTTATATGCCTGGTTTTTTTCCTGGTCAAGGGAGAGTAGTAATGACAGGGAATGCTTGGAAAAGAAGATGCAAACCATGTTAAAAGTTAGTTAGAGACATTTAAATGTTAGTATCATTTCCAGTACCATACCCTAACTGCAGGGATATCCATTGCCAGGTTAATGCATACAGTGGGAAATAATCAGGGATGTCAGACATGGACCAAATGTTATTGCAAATAAAGTGTCTGTGCTGTCATCAGTATGCTCTATTATTTAGTTATCTTTCTTGCTTCAAGTAATAAAATCAGAATTTCTTTATCAGGAAGAAAGAAGAAAATCTGTTGTTTCCTATTCATTCAGAGAGCAGTCCTTTTAATATACATCTTAAAACATTCTGGCTACCTTTGTCTCTTTTTTTTTTTTTTCCTTTTTTTCCTTGCCTTTTTCTTGCCTTTTTCTTTTTCTTATTTTTCTTGTTTTTCTTTTTCTTCCTTTTTTGCTTTCTTCTTCTCCTTCTTTATTTATTTTCTTTTCTAATATGAATAAAAAAGTGCATATGGAGTTTGTCATTGATTTGACACAATAAGTGGAAGTCTAATTTTCCACACTTCCAATGAGATTTAAATCTATCGCAAAGACATGAATGACCACTGCAGACTAACCTAATTTCTGTAATGTCTTTGGCTTCAGTGCAGTTGCACATGGGATAAATGTAGTCATTATTTTCAAATGTGTGCTAATAACCCATATTTTCTGTTTTGCACAACTGCCATTGTGTGATTTCTTGAAATTCAGGTGCAAAGCATTTATCTAGAGGGACAGTGCTTAGATAGATCATCATCTTCTTACCCTAATTTTTCCACTTCCATTCAATAGCTTTTCTACGACAACTCCTGCCTGTGTCACAGATCATCGGGTGGAATTCTGCCTTAATATCTAGGAAGATCTTGATATAGCACTGTTTTAGTCTCTTCCAGCTGTCGTCTTCCATCGTCATAACAAGATCTATCCCACCAGTTTAGCCCTCCGATCTCTGTGCCGACACAGCCTAGGATGCCTTGGGCTGACCTCGGCTGGATCGCCTTTCCCATGTCCCTCAGGCTGCCGGTTTGGTTTTTATCACGTGGCTTTCTTGATACTTGTACTTGGGTGATGAAGAGCACTTGGACTTCTGGGCTGAGCTACAGCAACATAGTACAGCACAGCGGGAACGGATTGATAGACTAAAGGAGTTTATTCCAAAGACCTGACACCCCCATTACAATGTTTTTGGTGCGTTGCTTCGAGCTACCTCTACTCTAGTCCCATGGAGTAAACGCTGCTTAGTGGCTGAAATGTTAAGTGGACTTTTGAAGCCCATCTTCCCCTCTACTTCTGCCTGACAGGGATCCAGTTTGCTCCAGGGCAACTCAGAGGTGCAAAGCAAATAACAGCGAGTAGGGACCACCAACAGATCTGCCTCAGTAGCGCCCTCCTGATGCAAAGTGACATGCCAATGTAGGTGCATACATGTAAGGCACAGAAAGCTTGTTTCCTTTTTATTTCCAGCTTTTTGGGGCTGCTTATTTAACAAAGAAGCTGGCCAGCTTTGTTCCTCCTGTTTGCAACAAGTATCTCTCCTAGTTTAGATCAGTGCTGTAATTCAGTTTGTGAGACAAACGCTACCCCTCTCCCCTTAAGAATAAATAAGTAGTGACATGATGGAATTTCTCCATATTTCCTCACTTGCCCATTTTTCCTACAAAAGGGGTATTTGGTGCTGTTTTATTGAAGCTGGATTTACAATTGAAGCGCAGAACAAGCCTTGTTTCACAGCAGAGTGGGTAAATGTGATGGAGGAGGCAGCATGGTGGGCTAGTCTACAGTCACTGTGATTGCAGGAAAGCCAGGGAGAATACACAACCTTTACAAAATCAGGTTATTTGAGGAAACTGGTAGGTAAACAAGAATGGTTTGTGCACAAAACATGAACTTGGTTGGTTTTTTTTTTCATTTTCTGACGGATAATATCTTTGCAATAGATGTAGAGCTTTCCTCTCAACTGTGTATGCTGTTGTGAAACATCCTCACGTCTCCCTGCAAAGGCTCTCTGGCTCTTCAAAAAAATCTTTAGAGGGTTTAGTGTATTGATGGTAAAGTGCTACCAGTTTACAACTCCTCTTACAGGAACACTCATGAGGGGGCGATGACAAGGACGATATCAGCGAAATGGCAGAGTCTCAGGAGGCCGCCCACGGGAGATGCAGAGGCTGCTGGCCAGCCCTGGCCCACCAGGACTTTCCCACTGCCTGTACTCTTAAAGCCTGTGGCTCTCAGTGGGCTTACAGGAGTCGTGGTCCAGTTGGGGCTGGTCCCACAAGGCTAATGGAGCAAGTCATGAGTGTTTATTCAAGGGGAAATGTAATACCTTAAACATTAGGAAAAGTTCCGCATACTTGACATAGAAAAAAAAAAAAATGAATTTCCATCTCGGCTATACTTTTCTACAGCCTATAGCTGGCCTTGGTCATAAAACCACTGATGTTTACAATCTATGAGTAAGGGATTAGATGGGGAAACCTATCAGTTATACAGCATCACACTGGGTGTTTTAATACCTGAAGATGATGCAAGAGGGGAGCAGGGAAGATGGCTTGCAGACAGATTCTTTTTCTCCCCACTAATTTATTCGGTCCCCAAGCTGTGATCTTGCACAACCCCCAAAACTAGCTTGATCAGTGCATGGTTATATGGACGCCAGTATATTAAAAAACCCCAAAGCACTCCCTGACTGGTGCTGCAAAGAGTGTTGGTGGCAGGGGGGGATGTGCGTGGCTGTGCAAAGCTGTGAGCAATCAGACAGTTCATTCTTCTTTTAAGAAGTGTTACACGTCCAGGCTGTGGTACTGTGACTCCTTTCGAAACGTGTCAGCTCAAACAATCTCTGCAGCACACCTCCCTTTCCTCTACTCCTATTTTTCCCACATGCTCTAAGAGCTGTTCTGTTCCACCCCCCAGCCAGCACGGAGATTTTTATAAAAAAGGAAAGTAACTGAAATGATTCGCGGCCACTTCATTATCGCTGCTGTGCTGGATGATAGGGGTTGAAGCATTTTCGGCCCCGATAGAAATATCCTGGGATGGAGGGAGGCAGGTAAGAGCCCTGGCTGCCTCCGGCAGAGGGAAGTGGCACACACGCACTTCCCAGCGTGCTCCGTCCTGCCGCTGTGCAGAGCAGCCGGGAAAAACGTCAGCTCTTGTGTCTGCAGAGCTGAAATTTCCCCCCGCCAACACAAACGCCTAATTTAAGCCCCTTTGGTTCCTCACCATAATGGTCTTACCCTCCGTTTCCCCCGGACCAAGAAATGAGGTGTCTCCAAGCTGGCTCTCACATACACCCCCCTGCAATAAGACTTACGTAGACGTTGGATTTTAAGTCCCAGAGTAAGTGCTGGGAAAAACAGGTGCAGCCAGGGCTGCAAACGCAGTTTTGCTTTTAAGCGTAAGGTTTTAATATTCTATTCCAGCGGCTGCTTTAAAGCGGGGTTGCCTTTTCTCTGAGACTCCTCAGCGGGGGGACAGAGGGACACCCTTGAAAGCTCTCGGGTTTGTACCAGTGGTCCCAGCGCTGCCTGCGAGTGAACCCCCACATCAAGGCACAGCTGAAGGCTGCCCAGACACATAGTTGTGGGTTTTTTTCCTCTCCTTTTGCTTGTCGCGCTCATGTCACAGGGTCCCTGTTGAGTGTAAATACACGTGCTGACACAAGGTGAACAAAAATGCACTCCTGTCTCACATGGAAGAAATCCTCTGACCACTTCTCCTTCCTAGTTACACATTTAAAATCTATTTGACTCTTCCCTTAGCTTCTCTGTCTTTAGAAAGAGAAGCCTGCTGTAGATTAATTTATGGGGAAGATAGTGTCCTTTAACCTACACTTCCCTGAACTGCCTTAATACTGTTTGCAAAGCAACCAGATGACTTTGTCTCTCCCTCACCCCATCTAGAGCTGCGAGGAGGCAAGTTTTGCCTCAAGCTTTCAACCTTTTGATGCACGGATTTTCCACGCTGAGCTACAGTAGGTGGGTAACAAGAAGATCCTATTAAAGTGAAATCAAGTAGCAAAAGGATTGTCAGCTCAGGAAATCAGAAACATATAGGACCTATCCTTCCTTCACTGCATTCCTTCCTGCTCGCTACAAGAAAGAAAGAAGGGGAAAAAAAGGTGGCGAAGGGGGAGAAAAGAACAACAGAGAGCAATAGCAGCACTGGCAATGTCTTGATTTTATATGTAGGAAATTAATCCTTGCTGCTAAAGACACAGCCTCTTTAATGAAGAGGCTGCTGCAATATCATCGCAACAACTAGCAACCCACATGTTTGATTACAACAGGTTGAGCCAGTGCACGCTCCCCTGTGCCACACTCAGAAAAAATAAATCAAATGTCTTTACCTGAGGCTCCTTCATTTCCTACGCAGAGATCTACTTTAATGCAGGCTTTTCACGGTACCTTTCTTTGCCAAGAAGGGGCTGGTGATGGCTTATTTACCTACTTACCTGTCCTTGAGCTATGTGGCTTTTATTTGAATAATTAAACCGGCTGTTTCAAGTGATGCTTTTAGCCTCTTGAGTCTGGATCTAAATCGGAAAGGAGTTTTTGCTTAAAACCTGTTTTTCAAGTTTTCAACCAAGTATCCACAGTCTGCAGGATGCGGTTCTCTTAAAGGACCTTGGTGCCTATGGGTAAGAAAAAATATCATCCTATCTGGCTACTTTGCCTGCTTTTAGGTTTCCTATGTATTTATGATATACTAAAAGTGGAATGAGGGCTTGCTAAAACAAGGAAACTTGTTTTTTTCTGTTAAGTTGCTTTGCTTGTTTGCTGTGTGTGACGATGGGACCAGATTTTCAGCTGCTGAGAGTTACTACTACTACAGATATGTTTATTTTTTAATGCTGTAATAGTACTTTTAATATTCCTGTGTGGATACACACATTTTTTTTGCTTTGTGTGAGCGATTCTGTCTTCTAAGACATCGGTGGCAAATACCTGAAAAACTCTTATAGTTAAGGAGTTTGATTTTAGTATCTAAAGCAGAGGAAAATCTCAGTTTCTGATTTTGGCGAGGGGGGATGCTTGTCATATGTTTTCCAGGATCTCAGCAGCAGCAAAGTTTCAGGGGCCAAATGCTCATTTTTGTAAGCTGACTTATCTCTGAGACAAGGAATTCTATGGTTCATCAGAAGAGCTGGCTGTTTTTATGGACATGGGGTGATTTTTTTTCCCTTGGGTGCCTAGAAGAAGAAATAAAAAAACCCGGTGTGAAATAGAAAAACGTGCCCTAAAAATTTGTGCAAGAAGATGCCTTTTCTTTTTAATACACTGTAGCAAGTTTTAAAGATGTTGACCCAGGCGCACTAAAACATAACATATTAAATCTGGCATGCTGCTATAGTGAACTGTTCTTTCTCTGTAGTTTAGCATTGTTTGGTTTTTTTCTCAGTGCTATGCAATATCACTGTATTTAAACATATTGTGGTTTTATATATGCACATACATTTGGAGGGGGGAGAGAGGAAAGCATTAGGAACGTAGAGAGCAAAAAACCAGAGGTTCCTTTCATTGCTGGAGTTGTCGGGCATTCATCAGGACTGGGGTGCAATAGGTACCATCAGAGCTCTCAGCAATGCTCAAGACAGAAGTATAGAGAAATATCCAAGCTCAGGACAGAAGTACAGAGAGATATCCAAGCTCAGGCCCTGCTTCAGAAATGTTGGCTCACTATTTACTACTGTGAGTAGCTAGAGCTCATCATACACCATGCTGGGCTCGGTGGCGGCTGCAAAATGGTCCCTGACTAGAGATCTGCGTGTTTCATCTCAAATAAATTCAGGATAGTTCTGTTGCAGGCAAGAGCTTTATTCCGGATCTGGTCTGATGCATCTGAAATCAGAATTTGGACCTAAATAGAATAGTTATTATTAATACTATTATCACCACCACTGCTATTATCTCTGTGTAAACAAAATACCACATACCATGACGAAACTGCTGCTTTTATCTCTCTTTGTAATGCCCCAAATCCTGTAATCTAATTGTTACACATCCTTGCTCAAAAGAAAGGCTCAAATATTAGCTTAAGGTTGTAATAGCAATTAGCACTGCAGAAGCTTAAGTTATCTGTGTAGATCACAGGGTTTGCTTACCACATATTTTATCAGTAGGTTAGCTTGGGCGTCTTATCATCTGACACTGGAAATCCTGCATTCAGCTGATTTTTTTAGGTGCCTGTCCATCCTGAATGTTTGTACTTGATGTTTTATGCTATGGGTGAATGCGCACTAAACACAGAAGGGAAAGTAAAGGGTAAGGGGGGGGAGGGAGGAATGGGGAAAACCAAGTGTTCTGGCAGTGGAATGGTACTAAATAATGCCCAAAAGGTATTTGAAAGAGGACTGGTGGTGGGATCTGCTTAACTGATGGTAGGGCCGAGCCAGAAGTCGGTTTTCGCTCTCCGCTGTCGGACCAGGGGTAATAATTCTCTCCCGACCCCGGCGCCTGCCAGCCGGAGGCGGAGGAGAGCCGAGCAGCTGGGAAATGCCCACACCAGAGGTTTGGAGACTGGACGCTCCGGCTTTGACACTGTGGCAAATTTACCGCGTGCCTTTAATAAGAGCATTTTAAATTGAACTTTTGCAATGTAATCCGGTTTGTCTTCTGGTGCCTCTGTTTCTTGGCTGTGGAGAGGCAATAACAAGGCTCCTTCCGTACGTTGTTCGCTGCTCCTCTCCTCTTTTTCTGCTCTTTCCTTAACTTCTCCCTCTTGGTAACAGTCCGAAACAAGGTATAGGATTGAGGACCTTTACTTTTAACCGGAGTGGTTGTTCTTAGGCTGTGAAGATAAAAGAGAAGGAAAGTTCTCACTGGAGAAGCTAAGACCAACCTCATCCTCCAGCAAGCGAGGAACAACCAAGTTGCTCCACTAGCAATTTAAATCACAGATCGCTCCCCCACAAAATCACACCCTCCATCCCTCCTTTGCTTCTCCACTTCAATAACACCATTTTCTCTTTGACCTCAGCCCTTGACACGTCTTCATTTCCATTTGTTGTGTACCCTCGTCCACACATATTCCCTCTACGAAGGTCTCCTCTCTCCTCCTTTGCTGGCTGCCCAGATTCATTGTGTGAAGATCCAAGAAGTCACTAACAGGTAGCTGAGCTGGCCAGTTTGGACGTGCTCACCGGCCAGCTGGCAGCCCGAGCCAAGCAATTAGCTAACGAGCTTATACCGTCGCCTTTCACTCAAACGAGCTGTGCTTTGTCGTTGTCTCCCACACCACCGATTTTCATAAAGCATGTGGGATATTTGTATCTTTTAAGCTTTTGCCCCTCTAGAGAATGGGGTGAAATTAGCCACCAGGTTCAGAATATATTGCTGGGTGCAGGATTGACAGATGGGGAGCCAGATGGACAGACAGCGCTCCTATAAAAGCCTTATTTCCTTAGGAAAAGAGGCCGTGGGGTCTAAGCACTACTGGTATGGGGTTATAGGATGGGAGGATTATGACTCTCATTAAGAGATGTCATGTGTCAGGCACTTCTACAGAGAGATGTAGAGGAAAAGTAAGTAAAGTACCTTACTTTGTTTTGAAGGTGTGAGTCGAAGTCCTGTTCTGTCTTCGGTAGATTCACAGCAAGCTGGGGTAGCTCCTCGTTCAAAAGGGAAAGGGGAAGAAGGGAAAGGAAGGCAGATTTGTCACGAGCTCCATTACTCCTCTGTGTATTGTCATTTAAAGGCATTCATGTGGCTTTTCTTAATCCGACCCAATAGGCTCATGAAACCTTTTCTGATGGTTTTCTTTATCCAGCGCGATAGGATAAATTAAATAGCATATTAAGACTGTAGTTTCTCATCCTGCAAATGACTGAACCCATCCTCTGACCCAGTTGCACTCTGCAAATAGCTAGATCAGGCACGATCAAGCCTAACAGGCAACATAGCCTATATGTGGGGATTTCAAACAAGAAAAAAGACTGGGTTTGTATCTACTGTCTACTGAATCTTAAACCCACCACTTAAACATCACTTTCTAAAGCTGTAGTCACTAAATGTGAAAATGCTACTGCAAAAATTCAACCTCTGCAACCCCACTCTGGGGTTCAGTAGTAGTGGTGTACAGTGGCAGTTCACGTTTTGGACTGTTTGGTCCCTGTTAGACTCAGGATTGAGTAACCCTATAGGATTGAGTCGATAGGATCAAGCCCTTATTTTATTTAGCCTCTTAGATACAGATGGTAATTTTTTGTAGCATCCTCTGGCCCCTCGTGAGCTGGCACGTCAGGTGGGGAGTGTAAAGGGAGCGAAAGGTGAAATGCCATAGCTGGGAGGATTGTCATGTGCAGAGTTGGTAAGAGAGCAAAATCTAGCTCCGGGGTTATTAGATTCCCCCCAGGAAAGTAGGGGGGGACCCTTGGTTGAGCACAATTTCCTGCTTGAAGAACTGTTGAGCAGCACGGATACTTTGAGTTGTCCTCACCGCTGTGTTTATCCGAAATCTGGCTGCTTCTCTGTAGGTACCGACTGCATGGTGGGGCAGTTCTGAAATGGAGAGGGTAAAAGTTTCAGAAAGTAATGCCACTCACGGCATTTTTGAAAGAAATGGTGCTACTCACGATTTTATTTAAATTTGTAGGATAGCTATGAAAGCATCTCGTGCTCTTGATGCTGTGCATAAAGTCATCAGGGCTAAGGGTATCCAGTACAAAAAAACAAGCACCGATGCTGCTGGAGCATTTCAGAACAACTTTCGCTCCACATTTTCCAGTAATCCGATGCGCCTTCACTATCGAAAGCTTTGTAATCATCCCTCTCTCTTTTCTTTCACTGCAAAAGTTCCTCTTAAAAAACCACCAGGTCCAATCTTCAGAAATATTCACTGACTTCTGAGGGATGTTCTCATGCCTCTGAGTTTGAAGTTACTGTAGAAAATTTACTTATGTAGGATGGCAATCCAAATAATCTTATTTCATCTGAAAGTATATAAAGGTCATATCAAAATCTCATTGGAGCTCCATCCTAGGGAAAAAAAGTTGCTTGCTTATGAAATTCTGTTATAAATTAATTTTGCATCTGGTCCTACAAATGTACATGATTTCTTTGTGACCCCTTGCAATGAATAAAGGCAAGAGATATGAGTAGAGATGTGCAGGATTAGATCCATTGCTTTTTATATTTTTTTTCCTATGGCATTTTAATGATAAAAGACCAATTTCTGCCCTTGCTTAACCTCCAGCAACCCCACTGATTTCCTTGTTCATTCCAAATTGTAATGAATGACTTTACACACCGGAGCCCTTTTATTCTTTCTTTTCCAGATTGAGTGTCTCAGCCCAGACAATGGGCTCCTGCCTACATGAGCGTACGACTGGGATAAAACCACTGACTTTAGCAGATGTGCTCCGTCGTGACTGAGAGACGAAGCCGGTCTGTGATATACAAACTTTAATGGAGCATAAGCCAGGGAAGAGCATGCAAGTAAGCACCATTTTTAACTCCTTAACATCGTTTGTGTTTGTACCAGCCCTGACTCATGGTTTATGTACATAGGGTACGTATTAAATATCGCTGTACTTGCACTACATGTATCTATTTGAGATAATTATGGCTATTGTAGTACTGGTGGGATTTACAGTCTTTAATGCATTTATTCTCACAACATCTGATAAAGGGAGGAAGTATTTTTATCTGTATATTATATAGAGGAAACTGAAGCCTAGATCATTTTTTGCTACACCGGGAAACTGAACCTGGATTTTCCGAGTTGAAAGCTAGCACTCAGACTGTTGGTCTGCCTTGACATAAGCAGTACAAATAGGCACAGAGAGTAGTGCTTCTTGTAAATTGGGGATACTGAGCTACTTGGTCGTGATACAGCAGACATGATAAATTGCTTACTGTTAAATAAAGTGTTTGGGAATTGTCACAAAGCTATGGAGAGGCCACGCTATTATTAATGATGCACAAGGCATATATTTCAGCTTATTCTTCCATATCCATATTGACTCTGAAGTGCAAACAAAAACACAAACCAGATTTTGCCAGTAAACTAACACAATTTATCTGGAGGACAGAGCAGAAAGCAGGAGCAGAGCCCGATAGCTCCCTGTTCGTGCGCGGTGGCGTGTCTGGTGATGGAGGCTGCCCAGGCAGGGGACGGAGGAAATGTTGATGCTCGTGTCTGGTGAGGATTCGTTGAGATGGGCTCTTGGTGAGGATTCGTTGAGATGGGCTCTTGATCGAGCCCTAAGAGATTAACAAGTGACGAAAATGTGTATGGGAGCCAGTAATGGTACTCGGATCTGCTGTGCCGTTACCACAAGCTCACCTTTTCTCCCTGTAACCATACGATAACGTGCTTACTTTGCCATCTCAGAGGTCAACGATTGGTTCGACGCGTGGAAAGGAGACGCCTGAAGCGAAGGCGTTGGGGAAGTGGGGTTTTATTCTGCTGTCTCAGGGGTCGTTCTTTACAGGGGAAAGATGTCTCCAGTTCAGGCCTGTTCTTTTAGTCAGACCAGAGCTGTCTATGAGTGAAATAACTGGCTTTTCATTTCCCAAGAGCATCTAGCATGTGAATGGGTCTATTCATGTGAATTTTGCTATTGCACAAACATAAACCTAGAGTGAGTCATTTAAAGTTAGTTGAGATAGGCGGCCTTACTGGAGAATAAGGAAGTATTAGAGAGTTGTCTAAACCAGCAGATTTCATCAGAAAAAAGTCTCCTTCACAACGAGATCATGGCTTGAATATGAGTGCAGATCAGCCTTCCAAGTTTTATTTGATTTCAAATATTGTTTGATATGCTACAGTATTTCATTGCAATTTAACGGCAATTCCCATTCACATAGCTATTCTAAATAGGTTCTTATATGTACCTATTACCTTGGTAGCCAGGTTTCTATATAAAATCCTGAACATTTCATTATTATTAAAAATATAAAAGCCATCTATTCCATCCATTTTGTACGGTGAGGTGAGCAGAACTGGATGTGAAGTCACAGTGCGGTAATAGGGTAATTATTGTTTGCAGGCTCTTCTAGTATACCTATGGTCAGTTGTATTAAAGATGTATTATATTACAGTTGTTCATGGCCGTTTTATCATGTACTGTGGATTAAGAAATATTCTATCCTATCCCATGGATTAAAAAACCCATGATTTAAATTTTTAGAGAGGAAAATATGTCTGTGTAAAGGGGTAATATGATCCTCTGGGCAATTTATACTCTTCTTGACATGATCTGTGCCTTCTTAATGCACATCTTCTTCCTCCACAAGATACCGGTGGAATTTCCGGAGACAAAAGAGTCCCCGTTCTACTTCATTAGAATGAATGAACTAGTATCTCATTTGAAGTTGGCCACATATGGTATATACAGCGTTTTTACACAATACCAGAGCACTTCCTTGAAGAACAAGTGTCTTCCATGAAAGCAGCCTCCTGAAATGCTTTCCATAGGTTTTTTTTTTTTCTTTTAAAAAAAAGGACACATTTATAGAGTTAAAATATAAATAATTCATAGGGAAAATGAAAATAATAGGCTTAGGGAAAGGAGAAAAGAGACCTATACACTTCCAGGACCGTCCGTCTAATTGCCTATAAATAATTGGCTCGTACTTATTACCCACAACAGAGCGTGGTCTCTGACAGTGTTGTAAGCCTGGATGTCAGCTGCAGAGCTCAGCTGCTGTTTGTAAATGGTCTTAACTGTGCTCTTGATTCTTCTGTGCTTACTGTATATAGTTTTGTTTTATTGGCACTGTACTGTAAGCATATTCTGCACTATGCAAATATAAGAGCTGAGAAGCATATGGGCCGAATCCTGCAACACTCACTCAGGCAAATGTCCAATTCACTTGATGGGAACTTTTCCTGAGTAAGCAGCAGGAGCAGACTCTCAGCTCCGTCGTACGGCTCCGCTGATTTCTCAGGTATGACAACAGATGCTGGTACTTTGCAAACAAGGAGAGGAAGGGTATAAGACCCAGTGCTATGGAGACATGCTCAGTTCTGGCATCCTTCTGCCCTGAGATCCACTGAGGTGCTACAAAAGGCACGGTCAAGATAGAATGACCCTCTCTGGCCTTTAGCATCCTGCTAAAAACCAACTAATGAAAAGAAAGACCCTTACAAGGGCTAACACTCCTCCGTCCCCACTCTGGAGCCCACCTCATGGTACCAGCCGTGGAGACATCTGAGTCAGTGCGGACTGATTTAAACTGTAGGCATCCATGGAATGAGGAGGAAGAGGAGGGAAATCCTGTTCTTTATAAAAAGCCCCTGTGATTTCTGCTCCACCACCCTGCTGAAGAGCTTTGGCAGGGAGACATAACACAGCTCAGAGTGGGAACTTGAGGATTCAGCTCCGCATCTAGCCATGGTTCAACCCTGCCATCCGTCACACATTTCAACCCTCAGCTGCGCAGGTGGCTAAAAGCTCTGTCCCGTATCCTGATCTCCGGGTACTACACGGTCCATTCTGCCGTGACAAGGAACACATTGTGGACTTCGGGTCCCAGTCCTACTAAAGCTCACACATAGGCTTAACTTCTTATCTAACTCCACTTCTGTCTACACTGCCCGTGACAGCCCCACACGTACCAGAGAAGCCGGATTTCTTCGTTCCAGCTACCATGGGAACCAGTGCAGCAACGATGCCGTAGTACAGACTTCAGCAGGAGCCCAACGGGGACCCCGGCTGCGCACTTGGGGCTGCTGAAGGGAGCTGAAGACTGGGGGGGGTGTTTTCAGTGCTAATGTCATCCCTAATAGCTAGACTAACGTTAGCAGCGGTACCCATATCGTCCTTTGTCCTGTAGCCCTATCCTTTCAGCAGCACTTTGATTGGAAACTTAAGCTGCAGTCCTTACATGCCTCATCCTCATGCGTCTTTAAACCAAAATGACTAATTCAAATAGAGGCTTAAAGGTCAAACCCTCCAGACCTGGTTTTGCAAACTCTTTTGTACATGGCTTTTCCCCTTGTCTGAAAAAAAAAGAAAAAAAAGCTATTCTCATCAGGAAGTGTTGGCAAAAAGGGTTTAATTACAGAAATCGTTTTGCTCCCTATGGAGAAAGCATGAAGAATGGCATATTTCCACATTTGAATTGCACATTCATCAAGAAAAGAGTGATTTCCCCTTAAGAATGTTCTGGAGGAGTAGAAAAGAGCATTGAACCCTGGGGTGTGTATTATTTTATAGTCTCTGAAAGGCAAATGGCTTCACTTCCATTGATTAAAATATATGAGTTTTTCCCTCTGGATTACTCTCCTGGAAGAAGGAAAAAAAAAAAAAAAAATCTTTAGCAGTGGCTGTCAAGTAGTGCAGCACCTCTTGGCAAAGGGCTTACCTACCCAACCAGAGACACTTCTGCTGCTGAACTTCTTCAGCAGGAAACCTTTGACCACAGCAGCTGTTGCAAGTTTTTCACTTGATGAATGGGGACTTTGCCATAGGTGTTTTCATTGTTTTGCTGGAGCAAATGTCAGCGTGGCAACACAGCCCGACATCGGGACTATTAAGTCCTAATTTAAGCGGCAGCTCCAGGACTTGCACTCTTCGCTCTGCTCGCGCACGAGATCTAATAGACTCACGCATTAGTCTTTTCAATCACCTTCTTGTTCCACAGCTGTAGCTTCTTTACAAATTCTGCAAAAACGCTGTTTGGAAGAGAGTTTGGCTTAATAGTCTCTGTTCACAAGGAGCGTTTCAACTGCGCAGAGCTGCTGCGGTGCAGGACACGGGCACAGTAGGGCAGGCTGGCCAGCATCGACATTTTGAAATGTTCCTCTTCATAAAATAGGCTCCAAATCGGTATGCGGCACACTTCTGCGACCGCAGTAATTCACTGTGAATTGAAGCAGGGGGGTTCTCCGAAGGAAAGTAGGGGTTTTCCCGTTAAATTACTATTGTTCTTTTTTTTTTTTTTCTTATTCCAAAAGCATCATTGTCTGGTTCGGTTAACAGGGAAAGGCCAATTACACAAACAGTGCTGATCTGTTAAACTTGGCTTTATCAACCAGAGTTCTAACAAACACTGTTCTGCTCCACGCTGGGGTTTACTAGTTTTCTTTTAAAAATGTTGTTGGAGTTTAAAAAATAAATAAGTGAACGGCTGGAGTGAACAGGAGGATCAAATGGAGGAATTTCAAAACTGCAGGAAAGTACTGCAAACAAGTGAGAGCACTAAGAACAAGAAAAAGCGAAAGTTATATGCAATTGGAAGTGGAGATGTTCCATTTCCTTTCTAAAATCAAATGCAAACTGCTCATGTGACTGATTTAGTATTGAACAAGAGAGGGAAAATTGCTTCTTGGCATTTAAATGGAAATGTTTCTTGTTCAGAAATTTTGGAAGCTTGCATACTGTATGATTTTTGAAAGGCTTATACAATTACCATTGAATTTGGATGAGGTCTATTCCTAACAATATATATATTTCTTAATTAAACTTTGCCCTTCCAGAGACCTAAATTACCTTTGTCTAGAGTCTAGATTCCTGATGTGGAATATATTCCAGAGGCAATAAGGCCAATGCAAATGTATTTCATTTTTAATATGTATGACTGAAAAAAACAGCGAACAGAAGCAGCTATTTTGCAAAGACCTTTATGTCGAGAACTCTGCTGTTTAAGATTATGTTCTGATATGCTGTGTGCCTTTTTACCCTGATTCCTGGGTTTGGAATAAAACCCAATCTTACCTCTTGCTTTTCACAAAGGCTGGAAATTTTAGGACAAGGGGGAAAAAAAAAAAAAAAAAAAAAGGCAGAACATAGCAGACTTGCATCTGGCTGATTTAAAGGTATGCCATGAAGAGGACAATTCCCACGTAGCTCAAAGCACTGCACGAAGTACTGCAGTCCATTATGTTCAGCACTCTTCTTACAATGCAGTTTTAGGGCCTAATCCAGTATCGCTCCGAGATCTGTGATGCCAACACGAGCCACGTAGAAGCTGTTGCCGAAAAGTTTTGTAAGAGTAAATTTTGAGGAGGGACTTGAAACAGAGAAATGCGATTATGTGGTGAATGAGAAAATGATAGGCTGAGTGTAAACGGTGACAGGGGAAGAATCCTGGCAGGGATAAGTTACGGGGGACTTGACCAAGGTCAGGCAGTGAAGCAGTAGCAGGGCCTGACACCCAGCAACACCACAACCCTTTCTCCCTTCAGACCATGCTGAATAGCATTAAATAGCCCAAATTTCCTGTCACTACAGCTTAACAAAACAAAACAAAAACCCCACAAATATTTAGAAGGCAGAAATGGGTAGCATTGATCTTCCACCCAACAAAGAGGTAACCTTAAATTATGCAAGTGAAATCTTGCAGGCCTTCCTCCTGAGAATTTGATTTTAATTATTAAACAACACAATTACTTCAAAATAACAATAATAATAACAATAACATAGTAATAGTAATAGTAATAGTAATAGTAGTAGTAGTAGTAGTAGTAGTAGTAGTAGTAATGAAATCTCCTGACACCACTGTGGATGATGCTCCCCGACCCCAAAAGCAAAACATTACGCACGTTGCCCAGCTAGGGGCTGGGGAGAACAGAGGTTTCCCCTCCTTATCACATGTGCTGAAGCTGGAACGCAGCTAGCCGACCCCAGGAAGAGGGAGAGGCTCACCAGGGCCAGGCCATGAAGGCACCACGCGAGGCGGCTCTCCATCCCATCCTCATCCCCATCCCGACCCCATCCCATTCATGTGCCAATGCCCATCCCATGTCATCCCCATGCCTATTCCATGCCTATGCTCAACCCATGCCCAAGTCCAACCCATGCCTACTGCATGCCCAAGCCCATCCTCTCCCCTCCCTATCACCTTCTAATGCTTATGTCCACACCCAGTCCATCTCATCACCATGCCCATACCTCTCTCCATGACCTTGCCATGCCCATGCCCATCCCTTCCCCATGCCCATGTTATACCCATTCCTTCCTTATGACCCTCCTTCTCCATGCCCACGCCATGCCCATGCCCATGCCCAACTCCTCCTATGTCCATGCCATGCTCATGGCTATGTCCACTACTGCCCCATGTCGATGCCATGACTATGGCATGCCCATGGCCCGCTCCTCCCCATGTCCATGCCGTGCCCATGCCTACGTCCTCCCCTGCCCCATGCCTATGCTGTGACTGTGTCATGCCCATGTCCATGCCCATTGCCACCTCATACCGACTCCTATCTCCTCGCCATGCCCATGCCACCACATACCATGCCCGTGTCCGTGTCCATGCCCATGCCCAGCTCCTCCCCATGTCCTTGCCAGAACATGCCATGCCCGTCTCCATGTCCATGCCCATGCCCATGCCTATCTCCTCGCCATGCCTGTGCCACCACATGCCATGCCCATGTCCATGCCTATCTCCTCACCATGTCCTTGCCACCACATGCCATGCCTGTGTCCATGCGCATGCCCAGCTCCTCCCCATGCCTTGGCCACTACATGCCATGCCCATGCCCATGCCCATGCCCATGTCCATGTCCATGTCTATCTCCACCCCATGTCCTTGCCACCACATGCCATGCCCGTGTTGATGTCCATGCCTGTGCCTATCTCCTCGCCATGCCCATGCCACCACACGCCATGCCCGTGTCCCTGTCCCCGCCCGTGCCCATCTCCTCCCCATGCCCTTGCCACGCCATGCCCACGTCTGGCCACCCCATCGCCCACGCCATGCCCACCTCTCGGTCCACGCATGCCACCGCCATGCCCACACCCACGTCCCCTCCGCCCCACACCTACACCACGGGTGCCCCACGCCCATTCCCATCTTCCCCCCCCCCAAAGCCCATCTCCACGCCATGCCCATCCCCTCCGCACTCCATCCCCACCGCCCGTGCCCGAGCCACCCCCGCCGAGCCCAGCCGAGCCGAGCCGAGCCGAGCCGAGCCGAGCCGAGCCGAGCCGAGCCGAGCCGAGCCGAGCCCGGCGGTGCGCAGCAGCCGGCCGCATGTGCGCCTGTCATTCCCAGCCCGGCTCCTGCCTCCCATTCATGTAACCTGTGTGTGTCTCTCTTTCTCTCTGTGTGTAACTGGGAGAGGGAGAGAGAGAGAGAGAGAGAGGGAGAGCGAGGCGAGGAGAGGAGGA
>JAVJGG010000027.1:22056898-22121055 GCA_035590195.1 Aviceda cuculoides
CCGCTGTTATCAGCACTGTTTTCAGCCCAAATCCAAACCATGGCCCCATACCAGCTACTGTGAAGAAAAGTAACTCTGTCCCAGCCAAAACCAGCACACAAACCCAGAGATGGAATGAGCGGAGAAGGGAATGGAGGCAGGGGTGGGGGCCATACTAAAAGCCTGATTCTTAAGTCATTTGGACCATGATCTCTTACATGTTTCTACAAACATTTGTTGGACTTCAGAAGAGTTTTCTGATTTATATCCAGCCAAAATTTGGCCAGAAATGAATACTGTTGTTATCTTGAATAGTGTGGTTGTTGGGACATCTGTGAACTTCCATTATATGGTAGTTTGAGGAGTAGAGCAGCACAGTCCCGCAGCACATCATACTGTAAAGCTGCCAAACCACTTTATTACCTTCGAAAGTGGGAACTGAATTCTGCTATCAAGACATCTTAAGCCCAGAGGCAACACGGAAGTTAGCACTGTTTCACCCAGTTTGTACTGAGCACAAGATATTCCCAAATGTTCGTCATATTCAACTCACTTCTAAAATCTCTCGCATACGATGTTGGAACAGCAAAGCAAAGTGCTGGGGCTCATGTCCTTCCTAAGGAGCATTGCACATCAGAGAGCTGCAGGCAACAGCCGTTGATCCAGAAGCTTGTGCAATATATGTGCGTTTGTGTCACATCAACAGTGAAAGGTCACATTTAATTTTCTCCCAGAAGAGCACCCTCTGAGCTGACACACGGAGATAAAGATACTACTCATTATAGTGGTTGTGATTTTTCTACCCAAATAGGTTGTGTGGGAAGGAGATCAGACTCCAGTCCCTCGAGTGCAGAACAATCTATATGGCAGCCCCTCAGCTTGCTGAGCCAGCAGAGCAGCTCCCGTTTGCTTCCTAATTTCAGATAAGAGCTAAGCATAAATAATAATAATACCAAAAAGTCTGATTATCTCGCAAGACAGTTTAAGTGCTGCATATAATCTTTGGAGGGGAAGAAAAAAAAAAAAAAAAGATAAAATTCCAGACAGAGTGTTTAATTCCCTGGTACTAAAGTATCCAGAATTTAGTCCTCTTTACATCTAAATTAAACACATAAAATGCAAACCAGAGCATTTTGAAAATATGTGGGATGATGTTGGCTTTTTCAGTTATATTCAGCATTTCTATCTCAGGGACAGATCCTGGAGTGGCAGATCCTGGAGTGGAGAATCCTGGAGTGGCAGATCCTTGACTAGACTATCTCCTGAAAGAAATGATACCTTTTTATACCAGCTGAGGATCTTGTTGTCTCGTTAGAAAGCAGCTGCTGTGATTTTCCTAAATGGGTCATGCAGTTGTCTCGTGGTTTGCCATCAGGACTTCCCCAGTGTCTGCTCTGGGCACTTCCACTTTGTCTGCAGGCTTGGCAATAAAAAATTACCTATTAGATTCCCAGCATGAATTCTGGAAGGGTTTTGAAAGAAGTATATAGGTGGGAAGAAGGGAAGAGAGGGTAATTAATATAGGATTATTGGGGAAAAGAAAGAGAGCAGATGCAGAAAAATAGGCAACGGGACCAAAGAAAAGAGGGTAGGAGAGATGCTTCCATAAGCAGGGAACAAATTAGGAGATCTCCAGGATGGGAAGATTATTTCCTTAATTAGCAGCAGAAGCTGAGGGAGAAGAGGTAAGAAGATGGCAAACAGAAGAGGAGGAGAAGAGGCAGGTTCCTGGAGGCCGTGAGGAAAATGCTCAGCACGCAGGGTAGGTGACAGAAAGACAGCTGAGGAGAAGGACAGGGATCCAAAACCAGTGGGGTGGGATCAGGATTGCACTTCTGAGAAAGCTGGTGGGCAGAGGAGCCTCAATGTTTTCATTCCCCATCATGCAAGCGCTAGAACGTGGCACTATTTCCAGCTTTTACTGGGAGCCTTTACATTGTGTGTCGCAAGGCACAATGTTAGACCTTGAAGGCCAAGTGACTAACTGCTTGAAAAAATGCAATAATTCCCTGAAATTAGCTGCCTGGGGAATCTCATTGCCTTGGTAAAATAGAATTTGTACATAAAAGACAAGGACAAATCATCAGACCCTACATGCACGGGCCAGAGCTTCTGAGGTGCATAGGCAATGAGAAACAGACTGGTGGGTACGAGCCACCATCTGTGTCTGTAATGCCAGGAAAATAAGATCTTCATCTTTTTGTGTGTGTGTGCTTCTTGTCTGTATAGAGAAAGGCAAAAACCAGAGTGTTTTGGGAGACCTTGAAGTTTCGTTTCCTCTTGGACTGTTCCTTGGTCCCCCCTTGGCAAACTTGCGTGTGCTCCTCAGGTCTGGAGACCTAAACAAGAATGAAGAAACTCCAGGGCTCATCTTGGAGATGATCTTCTACTGGGAACGAGCCAAAATCTTTGGCCTTTCTTTCCCTAGAAGGCAAAAGCAACTTTTCAGCGGGAACGATGCCAGGTTGGGTGCCAGTGGTGTGGTGGGACTGTGGCTGTGGTCCTACGAGCGCCTTCTCCTCCATTCCCAGCACAGGAAAGCCTGCGGCACCAGGAGCCGTGCCCACCCATTGCCGCGGTTTTGTTAGTTAAGTGCTTAAATCCAGAATTGTTTATGGGCCCAGCACCGCACTCTCACAAGGCGTGCATGTGGAAAGCGGAACTGTAGGGTTTTTACACAGTGCCTCTCTTTTTCACAGCTCTGGGGAAGAGGCTTAGGAAGAGGATGAACAAGTGAGGAGAATTTTTTCTCTTTCATTGCTCTATGTGGGGGTGATTCCATAAAGCATCATAAAGTATTTGGGATTCAGAGCAGTATGAGAGCAGGTTTCAGTGCAATACCTTAGTTTCTTTGTGTGTATTCTTGCCTCTGTTCCCTTTAAAATAGAAATGCATTTTTTTTGTTTTATTTTTAAATGTTTTTTTCAAGTCGCAGTTTTATTTGAGTTATAGATATGCTATGCTTATGGTAGCAATCATCTGGTTTGCATTTGCACATTTAGTATGGATAGTTCTGTGTGTACTTCCTTTTTCTATTTGCACATATGAAGAATAGTGTTTAAAATGGTAAATTCAATAGATTTGCTCTTAGGAGACTTCAGGAAATGAAAACACTATCATGTAGAAAAATTCTGCTTTAAGCTGTCCTCTGCAGTTTGACATCCCATAGTCTGGAATTGACAATTGTGTTCACTGTATGTGTGATTAAAGAATAAGCAGTGAAGCCTGGAAAAGAAAAAGGAAAACAAAGGAAGAAAGTTTTTCTTTTTCTTTTCTTTTTTTTTTTTTAATCTCTGAATGCCCACAGCAATGGGGAGAAGAGGATTTTCTTCAAACCAGAATGTTTCTTAAAGTTTTTTCATGAGATGGCATCTCTTTAAAACATAAGAACTGGTGAGGAGAATATTAGTTTAAGAAATGAGAAGCCTGGAAAGTGAGAGGGACTAAATTAAAAGCGCCTTCAGTTTATTTCTGGGGATCACAGATAGAAGATATGCTTATCTAAAAAACAGTAAGGGTATTGCTAAGCAGGGAGAAAAAGCCAACACAAAACCATCTATAATGCTTTATGGTTCTTTATTTTCCAAGATGGAATAAATGTGCGTTGGCTTCCCACAGCAAAAGAGCAATTGAAAAGTGTTCTTTCTGTTTTCATAGTTTCTGATAGTACTGCCTCAACTCTTTGAATGTAAAACATCTAGGAAAAAGAACAAGTACAGCAAGTCTAAGTAGGGAGAGACCATGCTCTTCCATTGTGATTAATATCCTGCTGTTGCTTACATATGGTCCATATTGAGTGAATGGGCAAAGGTAGTCAACCTTGAAATCAGTATGCAAACACAGCCTTAATTAGATGTTTCAAAGGTCCAATTTGCCTGTCCAGGCACCTGTTTTTTTCTGATTGAACTTTCCTAGAAAGTCAAGGGATAATACGAGCGGTGTCATGTATTTGTGCTCCACAGCGATATCCTAGAAGTGCTAGGTGGTTTTGAACCAGAGAGCAACTAGGGGAACCCAAAGCAAAAAAGATGGGTCTATCAGTTGCCTTTAAGAGTTATAATGTCTTATTTCTGCGAAACAAAGGAAGGAGGGTAATCCTTGTTGGTGCACGCTGCCCACGGAATATCTAAAATCCCTGTCTGCTGCTCCCGATTATCTCTCTTCACAGATTTCCCATGGGGAATGATGCTGAAAGCCAAGGGGGAGGTACTGGGGCAGGGGGGCAATACTGGGCAGCGTCACCAGCCTACGTGAAAGAGAAATGTATCATCTACACGTCTGTAGGGGACAGATGGGTTTTAACTGTGATTGTTTTGTGTGCACTTCATGTTTATCATAAATCCTAATGCTTCCCTTCCTCACTGAGCTTTGCTAAATCCA
This sequence comes from Aviceda cuculoides, assembly GCA_035590195.1. Classification (NCBI taxonomy): domain Eukaryota; kingdom Metazoa; phylum Chordata; class Aves; order Accipitriformes; family Accipitridae; genus Aviceda; species Aviceda cuculoides. The sequence goes on from JAVJGG010000027.1 coordinate 22,061,258, forward strand.
GAGGTCTACTAACCTTTCTCTCAAACGCTTACCTACGTTTAAGAGTGTTACTGTAGCTCTTTTTCTCACCTTCCTTTCCAAGCTCTGTAGCCACACTTGTGTGGGGAGGACACCATAAACTTATTTCTCTTCTTTCTCTCTCTTTGTATGTTAAAAAATGAGGGCTGAGGAAAGAACTTGAAAAGAAGAGGAAAATGAACATATTCCTTCAACTGAAGCCATGGTGGAAATCAGATCACACATACTATGCTTAAATTCATTCATACATAACTTTATTCTGCCTGGTATCTTCTGTTTTCTCATTTATAGGAAGAAGCGCTATTCCCTGTAGTCCCCAATACTTTTCAAACAACAGCACTAAGATGATAAGTATTGCTTTCCCTCGGTTTGCTGCCTATCTTCTATAAGGCTTTTTGTCTGACTTATTTTGGTAAAACAAACAACCCAGAATGCCATTTTTTAGGGATGAGGATAGTTTTTTCAAATGTTGTACCATGCACTTACCATCTTGTGTTTCTGCACAACAAACGATAGAAATAAAATGCACACAGTTATGCCCTCCACTCTTTAAAAATAAAAATAAATAAATATATTTTAAAAAAAGGTTACTGGCTTATCTATTGACTTCAGACTTAGAGCAACCGAGTAGTCTGACTCTATGCCTTCTGCAGAGTGTCTTCGCTGCAGCACAGTGATGCAAAATAAACTGCTTAACCAATTTGAGGTCACCAGAGAGGAAGCGCCAGTGAATGCATCACATTGTGAGGCAGGGGAATATTCATGAATGGCTAAAATGAGTTGGGAAAAAGAATACCTTAGCAGCTAGACCGGTAAGAAACAAGCAGATCTTTGGCACCACTGACTTGGGTGCCTCTTTCATATTGAGTGATGGAAGTTGATAAAGACACAATGAAACATAAAACACTCGCCCCACGGCTTCTTTTGTTTGAGGAACAATGACTTTCAGATGCAATTAAAGGCAGAGGCCTGGAAATTGTGTGCTTGTATTGTGTTTTCATGAGCATGGAGTTTTGTGTCTCTAGTATACCTCCCTCCACTTAATGAAGTAATCTTTAAAAATATTGTAAAAGTGCCTTTTCCATTTTTGTTTGAAAGTAATCACTAAAAAATGGACTCTCTGGCACATTATTGCTGTTATTAATTCACTTCTAATCACATGTATTACAAGGCAAAGCCTGAGAGGAGATTGAAACATGATATAAAAGGTGCTAATTTGATAATGAAAGGCAATCCACAGTATGTCTTCTGTGCATTTTTCTCATATAATTCCTCTTGATCCCTTGAAGTATCACGTGCCAAATGAAGCAGCTGAGTTAATTTTAATTCCCCATGTCCTTTTCTCGTGAGATTTTTCTTTTGGTCTTCTCGGAAGTTTTAGCTGTGGCTGGTTTTGATTCCGTAAGAGCAAATGTTTCCTGAATGTAAGGTGTGGATCAGAACGGCTCATCATGAGAAATTTCGGGCCCTGGAGCTTTCGGTTGTGTTTGAGCAAATCATGTAGCCTGTCCACCCCAGGAGGCAACATTCAACTTCACAAGTTAAAAGATGAAGGTGGCTGTGAGATGGGGTACTGAAATTCAGTGACTCCAGCAAATGACCCCTGTATGTTTTAGAAGCACAGAATACTCTGCCCTGCTCCTTCTGTCACTATCTGGCTTCCAGCAAACTGTCACCAACATCCATATTTGGACAAAATTTGGAGTCTGTAAAATAACTAAAACTCTCTAATAACCAGCTACTATAAAGTGTAAGCGGGGGCAGTCCCAGGGAAAGGATTTTGCCACTGCATTGAAGGCTCTGTGTTCCTTTCCAGGTTACTTGCATCCCTTGTAACAACTGACATGGGAGAGTCTCCAAAAATGCAGATGGCCTCTAGGTCCTACCTTGTGGAGAGATCTTGAATTAAAAGGTATCAAAAATATGGTGGATCTCTGTCTTACTGTGGCAAGTTCTTCTTAGGGCATCTCCTGTCTAAGTAGTACGAGAGCTACTCAGTTGCTGTATAAATACTGCCTGATATCTTCAGTCTCTGATCACAGTGTACACAGTACACAGTGGCAACTACTCCTACCATGGCTTGGGAGTATGGACTTAAATTCAGGGGGAAAGCACATCACTTAGACTAGACTCTTCATCTCATCATCCTGCAAAGGAAACTAGGTAAAGCCTTACAGACTGGTGGTAGGGATGCGGATGCTCCTCCGTCGTTCCCTGTAGTCCCATTTGCTCATCATTAATACACCATTGGGAGCTTGTCAATGAATGTGTGGGAACTTTTTTAACATGTATAGGAGGCACCCTTATCTTCTTGGAAAGAATATTTGAGATCCTGTAAGACTACACAAAATTTAGACGTATTGGGGAAGTGATAAGTTCTTTATTGTTAGAATTATAATTTGTTATTGCGCATTACATTGACAAGTATGACACTGTGATTTTTCTTCCAAGAATATGCCTCAAAATCATTGTTAGGGCATTGTGGATCTTCGAAAGATCAAATCAACCTCATAGAACTCAGGCGTCCCAACTTACAGATGTTTTATTCAAGCCAGTCAATGGGTCCCCTTAAAGGTTCACAAGCTCTCTGTGTGAGCGCAATCTTTCTAATACGTTCATTATAACAAATCAATGGCAAATGAAAGAAGGACTAAGATGAAGCAGGATGCATGGTGTGGTCTGAGGAGGTGGCAGCAAAGAGTGGGAAGTACCATCTTTTGTTCCTGATTGCACTTGTTAGTTGTGTAGCAAAGCAACTGTGATGAAAAGTCTTGCAAAACAGCCTTGGCATCAAATTTCATGACTGAGTTTCTGTTCCAAGGAAATATCACTAACCTGCTGAACATACACAGTAGGCAATGCAAAACAAAGTATCATAGCAATTTTATTTTGTAGAGCTGATACCATTTGGCGATATGTGTGAGCCATACCTTCTCCCTAAATGTCGAACATACTACAATTTGTTAAAATCCTGGCCTCAGCGGAGAGCCAGACCAAAGCTCCCTTTGCCCTCAGGAATGCCAAGATTTTACTCATCCAGAACCTTGATCTACAAATATTCCCTGTGGAGCAGCGAGACCTGATGAGCAGTCAAGTGCAGACATCGATAAAGAAACCAGAACGCAGCCCCAGTGCAAAATGGACAATAACTGTTGCCTTTTATGAAGCAAATGTTTACAGTATTGTGGCAACACCTCTAGCAACTCTGGCCTGTGCTAAGCAAGTGTTGTCCAAACTTTGGTTACAACCCATCCAAACATTTCAACTTCATGATCTGGTACATCTTGCAGCTTCTCTTATTACCCATGTGACATAGAACGAAGACTGATGTCAAGCCTGAAGACACAAGAGCTCACCACGCATCAATGTAGTATATGTGCTCTTGACTACAAGAAGAATAACAAAAAAGGTTTCATCTGCATAAGCTGTTCCCATTAAAATCTATGTGCAAAGTATGCTGACTTGTTTAAAAAACAAACATAAATGCAGATTATTTGTGTAGGTTGAAAGGGGGGGCACAAGAAAGCAATGAATTATGTTCTGGAGAATCTATCCCTCCATGGTTATTCAAAAGGTAGAAGCAAAGGGAAAACACGGGTATGACCTAGCCCACTTTTCACCTAATGCTTTACTCTTTACTCTAGAATAGATCCACAAACTATAATTCTGACTAGTCTGACTTCCTTCTCCATCCTTCAGTCTTCAAAATCTTTTTGTTTCTTTTCCAAAAATCCATTTGAACTGCTGAAATACTTTGGCCTGTGCTCAGATTGTCCTGTGTTTCAGTAACTACAGCTTTTCTCTCTGCTTTTTAGCCCTTCCGTGTCCCAAATTATTGTATCTAAAATGTATCTGATGAAGTTATCATAGAATCAGAGGGTCATGCAGGTTGGGAGGGACCTCGAGAGGTCTCTCACCCAACCTCCTGCTCACAGCTGGGTCAGCACTGAATTCAGAGCAGATTGCTCAGGGCTTTCTCCAGTTGGGCCTTCAAAATCTCAAAGGATGGAGGCCACAACTTATCCGACCTTGAATATCTCTTGCTGCCTATTTTTTTCTTCCTTTTATCCAGATCGATCCTTCACTGTCACGCACCTCAGCTTGGCTCCATCTTCTTAATAACTTGCTCAGAGGTGCTGTAAGGCTGCTATGAATTCCCTGCTGAGTATCCGGGCGGAACAAACCCGGCTCTCCCAGCCTTTCCTTGAACATCGTGTGCTCCAACCTCCTGACCACCTTGGTGGCCTATGCTGGACTCCCTGAAGTTTGTCAACAGCCTTCTTTTGTTGGGGGCCCAGCTGGATGCAGTATTCCAGATGTGGACGGATGAGCGCCGAGTAATGGGAAAAAAGTACTTCTCCTGAAATGCTCATTTTCCCTTATTCCAAGCACCTTTTTTTTTTCTGGGTTCAAATGTCTTTTTTTAGGAAAAAAACCAGCAACAATCTAGTAGGCATTTCTCCCGCTCTGCATGCTTGCTCCTATTTACCTTAATCACATTTTACATGCATTTTCTCTCATTATCTTGCCACTCTTTTTCTTCCATTTTGGATTTTCCCTTTTCTTCCACTGTTTGATATTTTCCTCTGTTTTTTTTATTATGTTTCCAGGGCCCTTCTGTATCAACATTTGTACCTGTAAAATAGCCAACTTCAGAGTAGTTACAGGAACTGTTAAAGCATGAACCATCCTCTGCCTTCCAACAATCTTCTTTATTTCTGAGTATTTACCATCCGAGTTTAAATATTCTCAGCATCCTTCAACAACCAGCATCCAATTCACAACATTCTCAATATGTCGAGAATACAAATACTCATTTGTATTTTCCTCTTCAAATCCCTGGGTCTCAATGGTATCTTGTGGAAGGAGTTCCATGTGGAGCTGGCTATGGAAAACGTCAAGTTTCTTGATGAAAGCAGGAGGCTGTCCAGTTGAGAAGAGAGAATTCCAGCTTTCTACTCAGCAGAAGGCTTGGGGATTGCAGTTCCTAAGCAGACATGGGGGTTTGAAGTACTATGATTTCTCTCCCCCAAAACACTGCCGAAGCAGGCAGGAAAGTAATTAGGCCTAGCATGCTTTAATTACTTTTTCCATTTTTTAATTTTTCTGAACTTCAGGGGTGCTGGCAACCGGTGTAATAAAAGAAAGGAGCTTGTTCAGCAACAGATCTTCTTCCATGTGTCCCTTCATGGTGTACAGATGAGAAGGTAACCAAATACTTGCTGAGATAGGGCTTATTGTTTTGTTTTTAGCTAAATTAAATGCACAATATATTTCCAAATTTTAGAGTAACATGATTGCGATAATGGCCTCAGGGTCAAAAGAATATCTCAGTATTTGTTATCATCTTCATAGATTTTTTTTAGAATTACAGCAATTTAGTGAAAGAAACATCTGCAGATAAGAGGTGTATTTTGGTGGTAAAACTGAGTTTTGACCTGTCTTTTCCATGATTTGTTTCATCTCCAGAAGCTTAGCTCAACAGGAGTCAGTAGGAAAACACTGGGCAGCAAAATGGCAAAACTCAACGCTGAGTTTTGATTTATATTTTTTAAGTGAACTTTACTGTTGCACATCAGTTCAGCTCTGACAGAAGGAGGCTGAAGACACTTTCAGTGGCTATCTTCTGGCTCTCTGAAATCATGTCCTACATCTATTACCATATGGAATCTATTAATCTATCATTGTTAATTGCTTTTTGGGTTCAGTGAAGGACACAGCCTGGAAGGAGTCTGTTTACCAGTTTATTATTCTATCACCATATGTTCTCAAATTCCCTGTACCTTTGCTTTCCCATTTGGAAAACAACAATAAAGAAGCTTGCCAAAACTTGAGATCTGCAGCTGAGAATCTCTGTAGATTGGTTTGATTTTGCCTATCCTGTCCCGCTGCCAAGGGAATGATCTAAGTAGAGAGGCAGCACCTTTTGCATGTGCTCTGAGCATGCTTTTCTTGAAAAGATTCCCAATTACTGACAGTTTATCCCTCTGCCATTTTGTCTCATCTCCCACCATCTTGTCTCACAAAAGACAGAATTGGGAAAGAGCACTGAAGGGAAATGTAGACAGGGAAAGAAAAAAAGGTTAATTAGGGAGTTGGAGAAGTGAGTGGATATTTTTGTTCCTTTTTCTCTTTCAAAGTAGGACACTTGTTGAGCTGTGAAGCTTAACAAGGAGCAAGTGGAGGGAAAAAAAAAGCCTCTGTTCTTTCCTACCGTTTTTTTCAGAATCCTGCTCGAAGTTCGAGTGGCTGCTGGAGAGAAGCACTTCACTCTGTTCTTCCCTGTTTCTTTGTGCCCCCATTTGTCATCACTAGGGAAAGGGAGGATAAAGACTGAAAGAAAGGATGAAAAGCAATTGGCGATCATAGGGATGAAACTTTCAGACTGCACCTGCAAGACCGGATTGTAAACACTGGTTTCATCTTCCTCTCCAGTTTGGAATAACAAAACACATACACAGCGACGGACTAAGCTCATGTGCCTGCAAACCCTTTGATTAAGTTTCTAGTATTTCCTAGCCTGAAAATTGGTTCTTCCTTTTCCCTCCTGCTGTTTCAGCACCTTTGGTTCTCAGTGACCAAACTTGTTGCCAACATGCCTGTATTTTACTTTTAAAAAAAAAAAAATAAAAATAATTGCCGATGAGGAACTTCCCTGTTATATCCTTAGGAGAGGAGCTTGGCAGAGATTACAAAAAATGAAGACGAAGAAATGAAAAAATTTGGTGAAGACATGTTCTGGAAACAAGTTTTGAAAAGCTTTTTAGTGATAGGAGGGGCAATACACACCTTGAGGCACCTGTGGGGACAGGAGCTGTGCTCCCGCATATGCATATTCAATTTTCTGCTATTGCTGCAGGAGGATAAGAGAGAGCTGAATTTCCCACATTTGAACATAGTGCTTGTTTCTTGCAGGAGCAATAGAAATTCTTTTCCACCTCCATTATATCTTATTAGGGCAAGAGACTCAGTCATTACAGATATTAATGCCACACAAAAGCATCTGGGAACCTGTGAAGCTAAGAAATACAAGATGCCCCCAAAAGGCAGCTCGATGTCATCACAAATTGTTGCTTTTGCAAAGACTTCAGGGAAGAACAGGGATCCTCCTGACAAGCAAACTGTATTAATTTCATCCCTCTTCTGTAATCTCACTCTTTTTATAATAAAGTCTGTCCCAAGCCTTTTGACCAGACAGATTAGATAATAATTCAGATGATTGCTAAAAAACTGTTTTCTTTGCGAACTGTTTGACCCAGCTCTTTTTCCAGAGTTTTAGCACTACTGAGTTATTGCCAAAAAATCGATCCCACCCCAAGTTCTTCTGTAAACTTGGACGGTATGTGTAGTAAATTACTGGACACACTCCTCTGGTTTCGGGCTGTCCTCGTCATGAAGCAGCTGATCATCTTTTGGTCTCTGTTTAACAGATGCGTATTGGGAAGAGTGTGTTACGTGCTGCATTTATTAGTATTTAGCTCTGCTCCATGAAAAAAAAAAACCAACAGTTTAGCCCCATTCTTTGTAATACTCTGCATCAGACTCCTGTTGGAATGCAGCCTGTAGTAGAATAGTGAGGGGCTGAAGGCTTCTGGACTAACCATATTAAGGGCTGAAGGCTTCTGGACTAACCATATTAAAGGCAGAGCTATGAAATTCAAGGTCCCTCTTGTCTTTCCCCGTCAGTTTTACATCACTGAAATTTCACTGGTTTTGCTGAAACTGTTCATGATTTATGTTAGTTAATTGAGAGAAGGATGAGGCCAGTAATTTCTAGTTCTGCACAAAGGCAGAGTCTCCAACGAAGTGTCCTGAATAATAAAATAACATATAGATGGGTATTGGTGGGTAGATAATTTATAGGCAGATACCATTATGCCTTCCTTATAACTGATCAAAGTCTAACACTACTGGTGAAATATGAAAATATCCATTTCCTTCGGAGAAAAATTTAGTTAAGAGAAATGATCCTTCGTAGCTCATTGGCCAGATTATCTGGTGGCCCCTGATGTTCTTGTAGTAAGGACATGATTCAGGGAGACGCACCAGCGTGTGCTTTTCAGCAGTAATCGCAGCTGAATTGCTAAGTAGCTCAACTGCTTTGCAGGCTCGAGCAAGATAAATCAAACCATCAGGTGAAGGATTTTGCTAAATCTAAATGTTCAGGATTGCATAAGACTTTGAGGAGATAAAAAAAAGAAAAGATGTTGCAGCAACCTCCATCTCTGCAGCTCGGTTTGGCTGTAGCCTTGCTTTCGATGGAGGTAATTTCTAGTTTTCCTTAGTGTTAACAAGAGGACAGAAAATCCTGCCGACTGTGTCCCACGTAGCCCAGTCTTAAACCACAGACATAAGTGGCAGCCAAGATGCCAATAAAAGATGCTTGGTGGGATGGTGTGAGCGAAGGAACTAGAATAGTCTCAAGCTTGCAGAGATCTGTATATGGCCTAGGCGGTACGGTGTACTAAATCCAAAAGTATCAGAGCACTACTCAAGCCTTGACAAAGCCTTAAAACATCCATGTGATTAAGGTTTTATTTCTACTTTACGGATGTAGCCTATGGACTAATTGATTTGTCCAGCAGGGAGGAACACAACCCAGGTGACCACCTCCATATTCCTGCCCTGTAATTATAAGGACACTACATATGTTGCAATTAGATTAGATGATATGCAAAGTAGGCCCCTTTACAACGGTCTTCAGCTATGTTACCTTCTTACTGCTGCACTGCCAATACTGTAGGGATTGCTTATTTCGCAGTTGCCAAAACAACCCCAAAAGAAAAAAGTTGCACAGACACAGTTTAAATATTCAAAATAAATCATGAGTTTCTGTCATGTGGAAACAAAAAACTAATGATACAGTGAAAGGCTACATTTCCATAACTCTGACTCGCATCTACATATTTCCCATTTGAAAGTCAATGGGAAGCGTGTGGCTAAGTGCTATGTGACTCCGAAAAACACAAAGGCAGCCTACCTCCTCCTTGGCAGCCACAGCTCTGTCCTCCCGCAGAGGAATCACCTATGTGATTTGCATCTGATTTCCTTGCTAACCTGCAAGAGAACTGGAGCCAAACAGTAGGAGATGCACCAACGGGATCTGAATATTTAGCAGCACGGGAAGGAGAGGTAATTGATTCCCGTCTTGGGCACGCTGATGTAGCTCCTCTTTGCATAGTCAGGAGGGAAATGGAGTTGAGTTGAGCTAATATATTCATCAGCTGTTAGCTTCTCCCCAGAAGGAGACTTTTAACCCCATAAATATCTTCTCCTGAGGAGCTTCGGGTCAACCCTTCACATACGGAAATCTGTTTTTCTGTCTATAACGGGTTGGCCGAAAGCACACCTGGACAGTGGGACAATGTTCTCTATAAACAGATAGCTAAATAATAACACGACTGCTTGGATGCAGTTCTAGTGAACAGAGTTGGTTTTGTCCCACTGGAGTTTCTTCACTTCTGTAGGACACGAAGAAGAATATGATCAAAGGGTCGGTGCGTACATAAGCAAACTAAAGCCAGAATTCGGTTCTACTCTCCACAGTATCATTTTTGGTCCTGTCAAGCTGGTTCCTTGAAGGTGCACTCTCAACTTGTTTATTTTTTTATTCATTAAAGGGAAATCAATTTTGGACTGTGCAGACCTTGCCCTGATTTCTTTAGTAGCATTTGATAAAAAAAAAAACCAAACAACACCTAAGTGTCTAAAGCTTTTTTCAGTTCTTTTGAAAGCTTTGTACAGCAAAGCAGGGGAGAAATACATTAAATCCCTGTTGCTGCAGTGAAGCCTAACCAGCTACACACTTTCCCAATCACAAGAGTCCACTGGCGAGGACCGCACTCTAATCTTGCGGTCTATCTGGGTGCGCCAGGAGAAAATAGAAAAATAAAAAATGCCAAGATTTATGAAATGCACAAATAGAAAGCAAAAATTCTATTTTTAGCTTCTTTTCTTAAGAAATAGGGTTTATGGGATCCCACTGCTCTTCTCGTAGGGGTTCTGTTTCTCTTTTTGTCTGAGCCCCTGCTACCACCTCTCGGTAAAATAAGGTTGTCGAGGTCCCGCGGTGAAGGTGACCCGCCGACAACCGAAGTCGGGGGGCTCAGGAATTGCTCGCCGCTTGCAAGACTTGCTTGCACTTGAGTGTAAATCTCAAGAGAGAGAGCTGAAACCATGACTCCAGCTGGAGCCCGCACCTTTCTGGCCACACCGGTAATTAATTATAAGACAGAGCTCCATAGAAAAATGAGTTTCTCTCAGTTTCTGTTGCAATGGGCTTTTGTAGCCTCAGTCCTGCCTCATGGTGCAGCGGACCTGGTGGCGGGGTACAAGCCATCAGGTTTGGGTTAGTGCTGTGGTTTTAACTTCTGCGAAACGCAAACCATCTGATTACATCCCAGGGTGTTCTGAATGATGGCGAATTAATTTTTTGTTTAAATGTTTGGAGATCCCAGGAGCTACACAGATGGGAAATCTTTTCATTCATAATGTAGGGCCCCTGACTCAGAAAGCCGTTCTGCCCCATCCATTTACTAATTCGGCGTCATTACAATTTCAAAAATCAACATGCATTTATAAAATACCCTGAGTGACAGTCAGCAATCAGGACTGTTATGGACTTTCAGGTTAGCAATTAGGGAATTATTAGCAATGTGGATTTAGTCATTTAAGTTGTTTGTGGTTACTGTTGGGTTTTTTTCCTATGGTTAATTCAGCAGATGTAAAAACAACAAGTATTTAGTCGTCAAAAAGGGAATTTGAGGTTCCTGCTTGAAAATGTGCATAGTGGCTTCAGCTCTTACTGGCTGATTGAGCTGAGCTGCTGGAGGACTGCTGCATTAGCATGTCACAGGGCCTCGTCTTCTAAGGCCCCTTGTAGGGCCACAAAAGATTAAAAGAAAGCTGAGGAGAGGGCAATTTCACTGCATTTAAACCAGTCTACTTTATTCATTATTCAAGTGGCTGTGTTGACCGTGAAATTTTCAAGTAGTGATTTCCTGGGGAAAAAAAAAAAAAAAAAATCATTCCTTTTAGCCTTACTACCTTATTTTTCATTTTAACCTTCTCTCCTTATTTCCCTTGATTTTAAAGTATAAATACATGCTTCCTTGCTTCTTTGGAAGTGAAGTGCACGTTACTCTAAAACACTCCTTTAGTGCATTTAGAGATGATCAAAGTTACCGTTAATGCTTCCGTTATTAACTTTGCTTTAGCACTGAAGCCCTTTGCTGGTGAACAAGGGATGGTAAGCAAGCAAGGCAGCTTGCCTTGAGGGGCAGGGGATCTGTCTTCTAAGCTGAAGAGGGAGTCCCCAGAGCAGCAAGGACAATATTAATTGCAGCCTTGGGATCTGGGTGGGCATAGGTTGGTGGCCTTTGCGGCAAATACTTCATTATTAATTAAACCTGCAGCTGGTGGGGTTGCCCATGGAGGTGCTGTATTGAACTCGGGTCCCGCCGTGGGACAGGAGATTACCCAGCACCAGTAAGAAGGATTTGGGAGGAGGGGGGGAGGTTGTTCCCTTGTGCACAGATGAGGTTTTTGTAAGATTTGTCATTGCACGAACGCCGCTGGCGTACATTTGTGGGGGTGAAGGGAAGGTCTTTGCCTTTTGGCGGTGTGTTCAGAGCACCGGAGAGTTCGTCTTTCCGATTAGTGCCACGGGTTGCACCGTCAAAATGCCTTCCCGAGGCTCAAGGGAGCACTGGGAGCTACAGGCAGGGAGCTGGGGGTCTCCCTCCCGCGCTCCCTTTGAGCTCTGACAGCTCGTTTCACTTCTCGCCGGGCTGGCGGCGAGCAGTGGGAAGAGGCTGGCTTCCCCCATCACCTTTCCTTTTGATGGATTTCTTTCAGCCTTGAAAGACGTCGCCTTCGGGTGAAGCAGCCAGTGAAAGCACGGAAAGATATTTCCATGCTCAGCCCTCATTAGGGTCCAGCAGCTCACCTGTGCATGTTATTAAATTGAATTTCAACTTAAAATTGCTGAGCCAAAAAAAAAAAAAAATAGTTGGAGGAAAAGCTACAGGAACTCCGTTGATTGAGAAATCCTTGTCATTGATTAGACTTTATATAAAGAAAAGGCAAAGGTGGGTGGCTGCTGGGTGGATTTGAGGTCCATGCAGGTGGCGATGCCCATGGAGGGCTTCAGGGGGGTGGCTCCCAGTAAGCCCCAATGCCTCCGCGTCCTCTGTACAGAGGGATAACTGGGAAAATGGAAAGCCCCAGCTCCCAACACAGTCAGCACTGCCAACTCATGGGGTTTTGAAGTGGGTGATCTCTCATCCTGCTCTAATTCAGTAGTAACAGGCACATCGTTGCCTAAATCTCAAGGAAAGATGGTGAGGAAAGAACAAAATGGGAAAGCGCATCCTGAGGTCTGTAAGGATTGAAGGCTTTCTGAAAGACTCCGTTGGGCTGTTGGGCCCACTTCAGAAAGGATGCATAAGCACCTGATTAACTTTAAATGTGCGCTGAAATCCCACTGGTATCTTTAAGGCCTTAAAGATGCCCTAACATCAAGAGATTTCCTTTGAAATCGATACGACTGCTTATATCTTCCCGAATCAGATACTTTCTTGTATGTGAGTCTAAAGCTGCAAGGTCAAACGCGGCCGTTTGCGCTTTCCTGTTACAAGCCAGACATTTAAGGGAGAATATTTACTACGGAAAACCAAAATCTTAAGTAGACTCTAAAGTGCTTAGGAGCCTTGACTGTGATTTGGGTCCCTCGTGCACGTTCTGGTTTTGTAAACCTTGGGGATGACGTGGTGGTGCTTGCACCACTCTCGTCCGCAGGCTGCGGGTCTAAGGAGGGTGATTTTATTTTTCCCCCCACTTTTCTTTATCTATGCAACCTGCCGTAGTAGAAAATATAACTTTGGATATAGGAATTGCCTATTTAACATTTGAGTATGGGAAGCATTTTCTTCCGTTTAGCGTATTTCCATCTCTCTGCTGCCAACCCCAGGGTGTTATCACCGATCTCCTTAGCCAGCCCAGGAACCACGTATCTGAAAAGCGCAGTATTTACCTCAAATATAAACGTCTACCTTAAACCCCTGATCTCCACAGAGGTTCTCACAAGCTGGTGAGATGGCTTCCAGCCTATGAAATTAAGGGAAAAAAAAATACCCCAGCAGGTTTGCAGAGGGTTATTTTCTGAACATGAATGCAGATAAGCCATTATTCCAGCTGTTTTTGAAGGAGCAGAGCCAAGTAAAATTATACTGTAAGCAAGTATTTTTCTTAACTTTCTTCAAAAGTAACCATGGTGGTTATTAAAACTTAAATTAAAAAATGCCAGTTTACATGTTTACTTTCTTCAGTTTTGACTGAAGTTGGAAAAGAAAGAGGTAATAAATAAACAAAAGCAATCAAAGAACCTTTTCTTTGTGCTTCATGGTCAACTTATTTTTCAGATTTTTAGAACTGGGAAGTCTGGCTTTCCTGTATTACAGGGAAAGACTGCTTAAATAACTTCTGTGGATATTTTAATGGGAACTTCTGTTCTTTTTATATTTGAAAATTTTTTAATATCACTAAATAAGTCAGTAAAGGTTTATTGAAATGGAAAGTTTCCATTTAGCAGACCCTTCACAGCAGTGTACAACTGTACGGTACAGACTGTGTCTAACAGTCTCTCCTCTTTTCTCTTTCCCCTTTCACAGGGTGCCCCGTCACAGGAAATTGAAATGAAATTTTGTTTTGTATATTTTTTTTCAGTGTAGGCATGTTGTAAGATGCAAGCACAGATATGTTCTTTGCTATCTTATTCTCCAGATCTTGTTTACAAGATGGAAACAAAATAATTAGGTGATGAGTCTATGCATAATCTTTGAAGGGAGAAAATAGAAAAGTAGAAAACCTCTCAGCAATTCTGTGGTTTGGGGAAAAAAAAAAAAAATCACAGACAAACAAGGCTAAAGCTAAATTCCTTTTAAATCTTTAAAGGCATCCTGAGCAGTGTTTCAGACTACAGCCAGAAATGCTGCAGACCAAAGCTTCATCAGGCTCGTCTTCATAAAACTCAAGATTGAATACAATTCCCTGGGAAGCTCAGGAGACAAGGGCAAAGCAATTCAACAGCGGCACATACATTTTTAGAAGCTTTTTACAGCCCTGGCTATTCTGACCTCTGCAGTGGTCTTGCTGTTGTTTAGGATAGAGGAGGTTTCTTTTTTTTCCGTTTCAGAACGTTGTTTATGCGACACGCTGTTTTCCTCTGCTCCGGATCATCTTGTTCAAAAGCATTTCCTCTGCCCTGCAGAAACCGTGGGGCTGCGAAGGAAACAAGCTTGCCAAAATCAAGGTCAGCCACTTCCACAGGCCGGTTAAGTGGGTACCCTCAGCTCACTGAGCGCAAATGAGTCCACACACTTCTTCCAAGGACGCAGAAATACTTTGGTGCTGTTGTTTCTCATAGACTTAGTTCTGTTCAGATTCCAGCCAATGCCAGAGCCTCCAAGGTGAGCTCCTTTGCACGTAGGTGATGGGAAGCGCTTACTGTCCCCAGCACTTTGTGAGCTAGGAGAGAAAAATGGCAGAGATTAAGTGACATGACAGAGGCTCTACTGGACATCAGTGGCAGAGGGTGAAATAAATCCTGCCTCTCAAAGCACGGTCTGCTCAGCACCTTTCCTGCTACACTTGGCCATAGTCACTGCAAGGAGCATGACAGCTCTTCCCAAAACATTGCAGCCACAGACTTGCCAGAACCACTCTGCCTTGCTTGGCTTTTTTTTGCCACACTTTAGGATAGGCATCTAACAGTAGGTGCAAGCGCCTGGAGGCAAGGAACCTGTTGGTTTGTGTGGTTAGACTGTAAAGTAGCCTGCATACTTTGGGGTACTGTAGCTGAGGCTTTGAAAGATGCCTGTGGCAATTTGTTGTCCAGATGCCATTGAAAGTCAGTGAGAACTGGGTGAAATCCTGAGAATGAGTCAGCAGCCAAATGCTACCATATGCTCATAAGCTTTTCTTCTGTCTAGCACAGTGATCAGTACAAAATGGCAGCAGGAGTAAGGCTTGAGACTGTGAATAGAAATTGAGATAAACATCATAAATACAAATGCATGCCTCTTTCTCTAATTCATGTGTAGCAGGCTAATGACATGATTTTCAGTTCAGAAAGCTCTGCGTTTACCCCACACTGGAGCACAGGAATTATCAGCATTACTTTTTACCATTCCTTGCTTTGGCATTAAAGGGAAAAAGAAAAAAAACAAAGTGGCCATATAAGACCTTGGTTTGCCTTCATCTTCTCCCTCCTTGGGATCAAGAACCAAATCAAAGCAGAACAGAAGTGGACAATTAATTTCTCCCGCCATCTCCCATTTCCTCCTCAGGTGCAAAATTTGGCTTCTATTTAGACGATCCTAGCATTTATTCCATTATACATGCAAAAACATGGAAAAGAAAAACATATGAAGGTGAAAAAAAAAAAAAAAAAGGTAAAC
This sequence comes from Aviceda cuculoides, assembly GCA_035590195.1. Classification (NCBI taxonomy): domain Eukaryota; kingdom Metazoa; phylum Chordata; class Aves; order Accipitriformes; family Accipitridae; genus Aviceda; species Aviceda cuculoides. Next base: position 22,076,734 of record JAVJGG010000027.1, read on the forward strand.
CGTGCATTTTCCATGCATATAGAACATAGTCCTTCTTATCCTGTTTATTCAGGGAGCACTTTGGGAAAACCCAGATGAGTTTAAGATGACGAGGGATTACAAGAGATCTTTTTTCTCCTTTCTCCTTGCACATATGTCCCACAGCAGGCGAGGGATGCTTCAGTGCTCCATAAACACCTTGCTTTTGTCTCGCATTGTTCCTATGAGGGGTTGCATCATGCCTCGTAAAAGTGACACTGCTGGAATTGTGCTGTGCAAGTACAAGGGAAAACAAAAACACAACCCCGAGCTTTAACTGCACATGTCTGACAGCAGCTTATTAAACTCGGAGCAGTCATCAGAAAAGTGAGAGCAAGCATGTGGATGAAAAAAAAAGGTTGTTTCTAACAGTGTGAAGGAAAAATGTTTTCTACTAAGCGAAAGAAAACAAGGCAGGGGAAACAACTCCTGGCTTGAGGGGAATTTTTTTTTTTATGGAACTGAAGTTTGGGATGTCACTTGCTAATATGGTCTCTACAATTTAAATCTCCATCAAGCTCATCAGCCCAAATATTTGCACATGCTAATTTGTTCAGCTGAGGCCCCTTGATCCGTCATATTCCTGTGAATCATGTTTTCTGTTGGCTCATTCTTTGGGACAGCTTGCCTCCTTTTGGATTTGTTATTAAAAGATAATATTGACTTAGTTTCCTTTACACTGAGCAACAGCCTTGTCTCCTAAAGCCTGCCTTGGCTTGTGCATGAGTGCTTATGTGTGTGTGTGTGTGAGAGAGACAAGCTGCTCTCGGAGACTCATTTCCTGCCGATCCTAATGACAAGAATAATTAACATCACCTTCCCAGGACTACCTGGTGTCCCGTGTCCCACCGGCATGGCGTGTCTGCCAGGATTCCAGCCCGGATTCGAGCATCTGAATGAACTTTGGGACCTCGAGGAGGTGGCTTGCTTGCACTTGCTCCTCCTGATACCAGCTTCTGCTGGATGCCACCAAGGGGAACAGGACCCCCAGTGCCAAACCTCATTGCACCACTGACCCTCAGCAGGGTAAACCCCACGACCCACTACCCAGCAACCCCCCGCACGCAAGAGTCTGCCTCTATCCCCTTCTTCTCCTCCCAGCGACCACAGCTACCTCTTCTTCCCCCCCCTCATTTCCATGCTTGTGCCAGTGCACTTAGCGCTCATTCTTTCTCTCTCTCTTTCTCGCTGAGATTTCTTTTTGTTGTGGTGGAAAGCATCAGAGAGGAAAGATTTAGGGTTGTGTCTCCCTCTGGAGCTGTGATGATGGACGGTGAGGCCTCCCTCTGTATAAAATACGAGCATGCACAGCACACTCCTCTCTAGTCTTCCCTGTTGTTGCTGCCGCGTGCTTGGCAGTGGGACCAGCAGAACCCAGATGGGGTGCAGAGAGGGATGTTGGGAGTTTGAGGGATGATAAGAAGATTCTTACTTACCTTTATTTTAAATTTCTCCACTTGCTTTACTAATGGCTTTAGATAACGTAAGATAAGTTTTGTATTTCTGTGATCTGTTGTCACGTTGAATTTTTTTTTTTTTTCATCCAGTTTTGACCACAGTTTTGAGCCCAGCAAATTTCAATTCTATTTCTTATTGCCTTCTGCTTTTATATGGGAAAATGAAGTGAAATTCTCATCTAGACAATAGTATGTGGAACTGATTTTCAGAAATAACATGGGTCTGGAAAGTTGGGGTTTGTTTTTTTTTTTTTCTGTTAACTTTTTCTGGGACCCTGAGGAAATTACTTCGTTCATTTGGAGAGTGGTCTCAGCATCCCCATAACCCCACAGAGGACTTCAGTTGTTTCACGGGCTCGCCCCCCCTTCACACCCTCCCTTCTTCTTCTGGGGAAACCAGTAGCGTCCACTGACTTAAAAGACAATTCAAAGGAATCGCACAACTTGATCCACTTACCAAAGAAAATGTGATGAAGTTCACACTCCTTTCTCCTCTGAGGCACAAATTCTGAAATTGTGTTGCTCGGGCTGCGTAGGAGTGAATTTCATTAAGCAAGACAGCACAGAAGTTCCTCAATAACAGTAGGACCCACCCGCTTCCTTCAGCGAAACCCCACGAATTCAGACGGGGAGCTCAGAGAGGTCATATTTACATCGTGCCTAGCAGCTTGCTTTTCCTGGGATACCGCAATATGCTTCCCGCTTTGTAGAAATCATCCTCATTCTTCAGCTTCTTTTCCCTTACTCCCAGGCTCCGAGGGAAAACCAGCCCACAGAGCAAGAGTATAATTGCTGGGCTTCGCTGGGTGCAGAAAACAAATAACGTGTCTCCTGCACCCATTACTTATCCTTGCTGTGTGTTTTTAGCCTACCTCCTATAAAAAGAGGCAGCTAATTTATAATCAAGTTGTTTGTCGGGCGTGTTTGTTCACATCTGTCTGTCGGCAAGTTTTATAAATCAATTAGCCCCAGACAGACACACTTGGTAGTTTTCTGTGTTCCCACAAATGTCACTTACTCATCAGCAGAAAAAGCACTAGCCTTCGCCGTCTCCTAATTTGGGTGCATGTGAAAAACAATTAAGTATGTCTTCTGCACATGTGTATCAAAAGTGTTCCGGTTACCTGGCAACCAACCGAAAAACTATGCTGGAAAGCCAAACACCTGAGTACAATACTGTACCCATTTGCATAGATGTGCATATATATGCCTGAAGAGATGTATGTGGAGTTATTTTAGGATTAAAGAATAAGGACTTGGGGAATTTCTTAAAATAACCGAGTTAGTTTATTACCGTTTCTGCAAATGTGAACTTAGTAGTAAGGGGAGGGAAAATAAAGCTGTGTGTGAGACGGGGAGGGATTTGGGGAAGCCACGGGGTGCGCAGAGCTGCCGCGGTGGTGAACCGCAGGCCGGGGGATTTACGGGGAGCGTCCAAGTGACAGGTAAAGTTTACAAGCATTGCGCAGGAGATAATTGCGCTCAGCTGGTGCTTTACAGTCCTACTAACTTCTCGAGTTTGCTCCAAGACTCGGAGCAATATATTCTGTTATTGCTCGGTACATATGGTCTCGGATTGATCTCTGGGTGGTTGCAAAGCACTCACTAGGAAAAGCGTGGGCTGGTCAGTCCTTCAGCTCCATCCTCTCCCGCAAACACGAGATAACAGGAGCGGGCGAGGTATAGACGGAGATCCCCGTCCCATCTAAGTGTGGAGGGAAGAGGGTTGGCTCACGACACCGGCTTTCCTGAACGTGGAGCAGCGTGTGGTTTGAGGGAATGGCGAAGAGGAGGACGTGTGCCGAAGAGGAGGACGGAGAGCAGGTGGGGTGCAACCGGGAGCAGGGACGGAGAGGGGTGGGCGGAGGGGGAAGAAGGGGGACACAAGCGGGCACGGAGGGAGGAGAGGCTGCCCACCGATCTCTCTGCACCTTCAGCTTCTGGAGCTCTTGCCCACAGACGGGGTTAAAAAAGAGGGGACGGGTACGGTGTGGGGCGAGCACAGGTAGACATCGCGAGCCCGAGTGAACCTCGGGCGGTTATGGCACATTGCGTGACGGAAAGAAATAGAGGTAGCGGTCATTCCTGTGCGTTCTTTTCTCTGGTTTTGTAAGCTGCCTGTTTCCTCACCTTGGCTTTTCTACTTTTATTTCCCATAGACCAGTGGAGGGGTTAATCTTTAGTACCTTGCAGTAATAAAACTGTTTTAATTAGCATTAGCTTGGAATGACAAGACTACAAGTAATTAAGTTACACTGGGATCTAGTTGGAATGAAATTGATACCAGGGGATAGCATAAACATAAATCAGCATTTAAATAAACTGAAATCAGATTGCTGTAATTAAAAGGAAAATCCATTGGCATTAAGACATAAAAATAACAGATACAGATTTAATAAACATAGTGAAGGAGGGAGGAGAGCCTGGAAAAATGTAAATTGTTCCTCCCCACATACCCGCCGTCAAAAAAGGAAAAGAAGATAAGAGATCACTGTTTGGTTAGTATTAAGGAAATACAATTACATTGGGATGGGAGAGAAGTTAGAAAACAGAGAGAAGATTATGAGTGTCTGTACAGAATGCTATTAACATTAACCTGATGCATTGCTAGTGAGTTCTAGTTATAAAAGTAATTACTGGCTACTGAACCCATCTGGAATCTGCAATCAAAGGACAAAGAGGGAAGAATGAGCCGAGGAGAAAGTGATTACTTCTCCGAAGTTAAGAAAAAGGCATGTGCAGTCAGGAGCCAGCAGCAGGCTGATGCATATTTTTCATGCTACGGAAAGAGCAAGCCAGCATATGCCTACCAACTCCTACTGTTTTCTTTAGGCTGCTTACCAGTATAGGACACGGCATTTTTGTATGATTAAAAATGATTCATTAGCCTTTTGGATTAAGGGAATCATGTACCTTCTTTAAATGTTATGGCAATTAAGATATACTAGATGAAGTGTCCTATTTTTTTGCAAGACAATAATCTCCTTTCAGAGAAGATAAAGGATTTGGAGGAATTGATGTAGGAAGGAAGATTAAGAGAACCCTGCATGAAGTGATCCCAGTTCTGTTGTGACCTCTCAGGTAAGAAAACCCTACCTGAGCTGTGAATAAAAAAGCGCTGAAAGAGCCCAGGCAGGTTGCAGTGACAGTCACGAACAACGTAGTAAACATTGCTTTATGCTCCGGGTCCTTAGTTTTTCTGCAGACAGGTCTTACCTTCGACTGCAGGGTCATCCAAGATGAAGTTGTAAAGGCCGGTGTGGATCAATGCGGACAGGGAATAGAAGCGCAACATTATTTATACACGATGCAACAGAAAGTGTCAGGCAAATTTTATAGGCAGAGCGAAGATGTGGCTGTGTTTACAGCTGTGCTGGTTAACGCAAAAGTTTGTTCAATGCTAAACTTTCTCTCCGGGGTATTTTTAGTCTGTACAGATGGCCTGCACGTGATGTGGAAACTCAACCCGTCCCATCCATTTCATACTTACTGGTCATACCTGGTGGAGGCGGGAAGTCCGTTTGTCATAGGAGTGAAGTATTTGGGAACCTCGAGATCTACCCCACCTGCGCTGTACCGCTGTTGTGTAGATACGTCCGCTAAGTCTGGTTTCTGCTGTATACATTAGAGTTAATCTTAACACACGAGTGGGTTATCCAAGGTACATAGGGAATGATAGGGGCATTCTAGCTCAGTTACATTCCTTGTGCATCCACCAAAGAGTTGAGTTGCACTTGTGCAGGAGACATTGGGTTGGGATTTCCAGATGTTTTATAGTCATAGAATGGCTTGAGTAGAAAGGGACCTGTGGAGGTGATGTTATCCAACCATTTTTCTAGTTAGACCTTTTAGTCCAGTCACAATAGTGGATATTTTGAACCCCAAATAAACAAGTCTTTGGATTGTATCTGTTAAAAAAAAAAAAGTTAGAAAAAGAAGGCGTGTGCTCTAAATTTTTGAGGTTAAGATGAACAGATTTATTTTAACTGATGTAAAAGGATGTGTGCATGCTCCTGTTCTGGGTCAGTGTTGGCTTAATTTATTTATGATATTTAAGAACAGTATAAAGTCAAAGAAGCAGGAGCAATTTCTGACCCAGTGTAAGAATCTGAAGCAGTTTGTGTCACTTAAGTAACGTGGTACATGCATATTGTGGGCAGTGCTGTGGCTCAATGATAGTAAGATGGGGTGAAAAAGGCAGAGGCTGGATTTCTAAAATTGGGGGCAGAGAAGACAGGAATTGTAGACAAGGGGAAATAAACTCTTTGGCAGTGGCACAACCTCATTTCCTTTTGCTTACTCAAATGTAAAAAATGGTGAAATTAGTGGATTGTTATAAAAGTGAACAATACTCATCCCGTTTTAGTTACTGGGAGTTTTGCCATTAACTTAATGGGACTGAGGATCCAGTTCCTGTCTTTAATCATCAGAAATACAATTTTATTGAGTAGTAACAGAGCAATTTTGCACCACAGATTAGACATCACTTGCATACATCAAAGCTGTTCCTTCCATGATGATCATATTACTTAGCCTAGAATAATTAGCATTAATAATAGTGGTGTCATTTGCAGGGAGAGAGTCAGGATCAAACAGAGAAGTTAACAGAATAACTTTTTGACATAAATCAGGCAGGCATTATTCAACCTAACTAGACCACACATCCACCTCCTCAAGCTAAATGACTGCTTGTAATACAGACCTGCTAGTCACTGGGTTTTGCTAGCCACGTTTGTGCCCCTGGATGGAAGGGAAGACAGACGTAGTTTGTTGAGGGTCCTTCACTTGTTTTTAAAATGACACCTGTGGAGCCATCAGCTGGCAAACGCTAAGTGGGATGGGGAGCTGAGTGATCGTACCCTGGTTACGATGACTGTGATCTTGCGCCTGCACAACCCCGTCGGGAACCTGTCATGTTTTACAGACGTCGCCGGCTGTGAATGTATAATGTGCCACGCTCTGTAGTGCAGTCACCTTATGGGTGAAACTCAGCAACTGACTTGACAACATCCTACCTCATTACGTGAGAAATTTGGAGACACAATGAGAAACTCTCCTGCCAAGTGACAATACAGGGAGAACTTCCCTAGGTCAGCTGTAATCGCTAAATGTAACACGGGACCAGGACAACTAAATGAGTATCATTACACACAGTGAGGGAACGAAGGAGCCAACTCTTTAGTTTCCCACTCTCTTTTCTTTCAAATGGAGCTTGTTTACATACAGTATGAAATCATCTCCAGAAGGAACCAGAAATGGCAGAGGACAGATCTTCCAATTTCTTACTTCACCTCCTGTTCCTTGCTTACCCAGTGTGAACCAAGGGATTGACTCTTGTGTCCCCCCCGCAGTATCCCTGGTCTTCTTACACGGTCCTTTGTTAACCAACCATTGTTTTCTTGGGGAATTTCACAGAATCACAGCTTGCAATGATAAAGTTGCAAAATGGATGGAGTTATCTGCTGTGTTTTTCTAGCAGGGAAAAGCAGATGAAAGCTTTCTACTAGGCTACTCCTGCACGAGAGTATCAGACATTTACTGCAGCACTGCCATCTCATCTGGACAGGGCTGCTATCTTTCTCCTTGTGTCAGGAGGTAGTAGCATGAGCTTTTCACTATTCAGATGAAAAAGTTCAAGGGAAGAGGCAAGAAGCCAGTTTTCATAGCAGAAGACACAGAGACCCTAGAAAACTGGGGACCCAGGTCCTTCCCGATGCTGCTCTTTTCACAGTATCAACTTCCCTACTTTGCAGTAGGCTCTTGCTGTTCATTTTAAAAAAACTTGTATCTTGAGTCTATCCAATAGTACAGAACAAAGCCACCTACTGAAATCAGTTACATTGACAAGGTGTCAATAATCCTAAAAGTGTTTTCATCCCCTACCGTGCCAAACAACGGAGTATGTCTAAATACACTGGCAGATCCTGAAGTACACCCTGATGGATAATAAGGACTTGTTGCATGGAAAAGAGAATTTTTTGCTAAAGTCGAGATTTGCTCGTCTGAGAGTGCCTTGCGTTATAATGCATAGATCAAGAAGTTATCAGTGGATCATAATTTTTGAGCAATAATAAAAGTAGGCAAGTGATCTTGTCTGTCACCAGAGCACAAATCATAATTCCAAGCAGCATGAAAAAAATGCATCGAAACCTGTCTATGGAGCAGTGGTTTATCTTGATAGATACATAAAATCTTGCTAAGGAAGGTGATCATTAGTCTTCAAGATCCGATGAAGTTTCTGGGCAAACTTTGGGTTTAAACCTAAATGGAGTGCAATGCAGGTATCTAGTCCGAAGGCCAGATAGGATAAAAATCTTCTTCACAGAAGGAATAACACCACCAACACACACACGGTAGAGTCAGTTGGCAGTTCAGTAAAGCGGGAGAACAGTAGATGGGCTTTGTATGTTAGATAAAAGCAACATGGCTGTGCTTTTGCAGATCCTCCAGTTTGCTTTCTTCTTATTTGAGTTGGGCTTCTTCAGCCAGGTGGGCATCTCCTCCCCTCTCCCTGTTCTCCATTCTCAGCCTGAGGAGTGATTGCCCCATCCAGGTCTAGTGAAATAAGCAATGATGTCTCGTTGTGTCACATCCCATATCTTTAAATAACTGTCATTCCCTGCTGTAATCGAGATCGGCACTGTGGTCTGGCCTCTGGGATCTTCCCGGGGATGGCAGAGTTGTCTCCGTTGTCACAGGGTTTTACTGGAGGGTTACCGGAGCTTTTGGAGAAATCTATGACAAGGACGCATCTTTCTCTCTTCTTCCTGGAGTCTTGCCCGCTGAAAGAGTTTAACCACAAGGCACAATGTTTTCTACTTTGCATCTTGCTGATGTGCGAGAAGTCAGTGCCTTGTTAGAAAACATCTGAACAGGCGTCAACAGCCCGTACCCAGGAAAACAAGTTCAGTGTCATCGCTGCTGTAGAGCATGCACGTGCTGGGGAGAGAGAGAAAAAGAGACTCCGCGCCTTTTGGGAAATCAAATTATGATTGTGTTGAAATGTGCAAGCTGTTCATTGAAACAGCTTGATTTGGGGGGCTGGGAGAAGAGATTGCGGGAGGGATGGAGGGCAAGAACAAACAAGAATTAAGAAATGACATGTCAGAAAAGCCATTTCAGTTAAACCACAGAATTCCTTTGCCAGGATGGAAAAATATGAAACCTGGCCTTGCTCTGCTCTTGTAAATCTCTGGCTGTGGAGGCCGTGATGGAGGATGAAGTGTTTTGCGGTGCCGGCTCAGAGTTGAATCAATTTCTCCATGTGGACTTTTATGTCCCGCTGTGTGAAATTGAAAGATTATTTCTTTCAGATTTCAGTTTTCTGGCCTCTTCTCTTGGAGTTATTTACAAAACCCCAGCACTGCCCCTACCTCCCTTCGCAAGTCCCACCATCAGGTGGGTCTGGCTCTGCTCCCAGCTCTCGAGAAGTAAATCTCCCCAGCCAGGCCTGCTGACTAGCTTTTGGTTTCTTTTCTGCATGTTGTTGTTTGCTTGTTGATCCATGCCGCGGGACGGAGCACAATTAAATGAAGAAAAATGAAAATGTGGTGCTATGCCAGACAGTTTTGCTGCTGTCTTGCTGATTATGAAAGATGAGTGTGATTCTGGGCAAACAGACAAGAATGGATAATGCTGTGTCCTTGATGTACTCCACCTCAAACAGCTTCTTCCGAGCTCTGGTCCTTCCTCAGAACCCATGAGAAGAGTGGCAACGCTGATGTAGGCAGGAGCTGCCCTTGTCCCTTGGCTTTTTTTTTACAGAGTTTGTCACAACCTAAAGTGCATGATGGTTTGGTATTCTTAGATAGGCATTATTTTGAGATATATCTTTGTATAGGATGTAAATCTAACCTGGGCTGAAAGAGCCTGCTGTTACAAAAACATGAGCTCTCACAAAAGATCTTAGTACACTATTATTATCTATTACAAACTGTACAATGGCTTAAAATTTATTCCCACACCTTTTCTTTTTCAAGGCCTCTGTTTTCTTCCTCTGTCCTCCTCACTCCTATTTGCACCCCTACACCTGTCTCTTGTTTTCCCACCATGTCAGTTCAAAAGGATCTATCACCCATTTTTTACCCCCCAGACGCTGCCCTGAGTCCATCCTCTGAAATCACTTTATTTGGTAGCTGTCTTCCTCTGAAGGTTTCCTCTTCCAGGACTCTGATCTTCCACAACCACATTACATCCTTAATTCTCCATTCTGAGCCCATCACCCGTGCCCCCACGACCTGACCTCCCGTTTGCCTGGGCTCCTGATCCCTGCCACCCTGCAACCAGTATCACTTACCTCTCATCCTGTCTCTGACACCCATCTTCTCCTGGTTGGTTCCTTAGGGAAGATGACCATAAGATAGTAAAACTGCAGTGGGGTTATCCCTGACTGACTCCTTAGAGAATCCTCCTAACATCATTCAGCGTAGAGGACTTCCACGGTAAAGCCAGGTTCTGGCAGCTCTGCCCTGCCAGGAATATTTGATGCAATGCTCAGCACCTTAATTTTAAAGGGGAGGCTTTGTACAGACCAGACTGGGAGGACTGTTTGGCCACTACGTTATCTCATGGGGGCTGGATGTGGCCTCTTAGTCTGCCCATTGAGAAACTGTGCCATACAGCACCCATGTGGACTGGGTGCAATGTGTAAAGATCTTGGGCGTATAGTGCTGTCACATGTGGAACTAGGTCTGCTGGATACCATGGTAGGCTCTCCAGTTTGTTATCTGGGAGATCAAGTCCTTTCCAGCCTTGAAATCTGTGAGTTCCTTTGCTACAGCAGTTCAAAAACATAAGGCTGCTGAATAAGGTTATTGCTTCTGCCAGTCCTTCAATATCTACAATGTTTTATTAATTTTAAAATAACACTTGGAAGCTGAGCCTTCCTTCTAAAAACCTAAATTATTTAACCCAGAGAATTATTTAAGCCCCAACTCATTTCCTGAAAAATAGACAATAACCCATTCAGAGATAGAGAACTGAGGATGCTCAAATGATAGCAAAGGGAGGAGGTATTAAGCTGGTAGTAAACTGGAAACAGGATCTTGGACACTTGTCTGAGAACATTGTTTCAATCCAAAGACCAACGTTCCTGTCCTTGCAACCCAGAAAAGCCCAGCTCCAGCAGCAAGCTACAGCCTGCATGTAATTGTCAGCCAAGTAGTGATACCAGCCAGATTCCTCTCATGCTTTTGCCGTTGATCCCTGTGCTGGTTTGGGTTCTGACCAGAATAAAAATACATCCTTTTCCTCTTCCCTGAATCTTCGCCTGAAGTTTGCATGGAAGCAGAGTATTTACTGAAACTCAGAACAGACTGGTCATTTTTCTTCTTTCTCCAGATTGTAATTTTTAATTAATTTTGCTTCTGGGTCTTGGTGCTTCACTGTGCCCTATCTCATGAAAGGAGTTCTGTACTAAAAAACTGTACAGAAATAAGCACATCCTAAAATAAGTTAGAAAGGAACTTACAAATTCTGTTTCTAGCTAGGGATTTAACCCGAAATGAAGAAAACACTGGTAGAGGACCAGGTAGGGAGCAGCTTTCTTGTGCGGGGTAGCAGCAAGGCTTGCAAGACATAGCCAGCCATCGGCAGGATGATCCACGCATCCAGCCAGGCCTAAGTCTTCTGGAAACACACCCACAGCAGCCACTTTTCCTTTTTTCACAACAGGGAGGAAAGATGGATTTCCCCAGCTCTGGGGGGGATTAAATGCCCATTTGGATTGACTCGATAACGTGGAGTGAACAGGGTCAAAAAAACAGCTTCAGCTTTCAAGTGATGGGTTTGTCCGCATCCACGTGAACAAATTCTCCATTGTATTCACCACAAACAGGCTTTTCTTCCCATATCTGCCTGCAAGGGCTTTTTGTTCCAAGAGGGTTTTTTTTCCACTGTAGAACAAACATATTTATTGTCAACACTGCAAAAAAACCCTGCTTTCCTTATGTCTGAGTTCCCATGTGTCTCTCTTACGCTATCCCAGGGCATTGATAGACTGTAGGATCTTGTTCCATGGCCTTATCTGGTTTTCATTTCAGTTGTCCCTTTTCAGTCTGCTCCTATACAGCAACGTACCCGTGTATCTGTCTGACCTTCTGCACCAAAAGCCACTCCGTCCTTTGAGTGGTGAAATAGATTTCCCTTCTTTCATCAGCCTGGCATGCGAAGCCCCGGAATTTGCCCCTAGCCCTAGCCCTGCGGAGTTTGTATCAACATCGCCAGCAAAGGATGTCGAGGCAATGGCTTTCCAGGCCTCGGCAGGGATATTATCAGACCATTAACCTGAGTAAGCCGTATCGCTCCACCTGCGTATTTTGACACCTCCGAGTTACTACTCTCGCAGCAGACAGCTTCCTCTTTGCAGCTTGGTAGCCGCTCCACGCACTGGTTCCACATTTGCCTTTTAGGATGTGCAAAGCTTATCTGCTTCTCGGATGCACGCATTTTTTATTTTCCCTTTTTTTTTTGAAAAGCCAGATCTACAGTCGGTGTAAATGCAGTCAGTGGAACTGCAGTGATTTACAGGAGCTAGCTCTGTAGCCCCTGTTTGGAAAGCTGTTAACCATTTGCTATTCTTCGGAAACAATTAAGTATTCTAGGTAAAATGCAATAGCATAACACTTAGAGCAAACCATGCATTTAACAGAATGCATTCCTAGTAATGGGTGAATTTTAATAGGATTAAGAAAAAACATTTCTTCACGTGTCTGGGCATCTTAATTACTGTTTGTCGGTAGGTGGGAAGATTGTCCCTGTGTCTGAGACACTGCTTTGCAACTGATTTCCTGTGTGTCTCTAGGTTAACCACTTGAGTCTAATATATATTGAGTATATTAAGTCCAGTATGTATTTCCAAATGGGCTCAATTGTTAGAGTTAAAGGTGACCCATATGAAACAAATTTTAACAGAGCTATGTGGTTAGATGTTTTTTGGTTGGGGTTTTTTTTTTTCTTGTATAGCTTAAACAAGTATATGCTAATTCTTACAAATCAGGGAGCCATTTTAAATCATTTAAACCTTACTCATTTGTATGAGATCAGACAGCTTACTATCCATGTTTAATTTGGGTGTCACAGATTCTTTTCTTCTTTAGGTGGGTAGGATGGGTTAGGATCTGGATGCCTTGAGTAGTGGTGATCTGAACTGGTCACTGCTGAGGCATCATAGTAGTTGCAGCATGGAAGAGAGGGATTTAGAGTAGTTGCTGGGCATATGGACTTTGGCCTCGGTTTCACACATCAAAAAGGACACAAAACTTTCCGTCTCTGCCGGATTGTGTAGCCTCATCAGCGTACAGCTTGTGTCTTGGTGGGTATTTGGGGACTGTGGAGTAGGACTGGGCTCCCCATGGGCTCTATCACAGAAATTTTGGTATAGAGTGTGAAGGTGTCTTCTCTCACCTCCTGCTGGATGAATTTAAATCCCTCATCACTAGAGACACAAGCTGGTTTTGTCGCATCAAGAGTGATCCTGGATACATGATGGTAGATCTGAAAGGCGACGCTGCTGTTTGCTCTCAGCAGATACATGGTCGATCTGAAAAGCGTGATGTCCCTGCTTAGGCAGGCAGCGCTCACCATTTGAGGATTAAAAGCAGGCGAGCTGCTCAGCCACCAAGTGAAGTTGCAGAGAGCTACAGAATTATTACAGAGGGATGTCTCGCCCCAATCCAGCATCTTTCTTTGCTGATGCAACGTCGTGATGAAAACGTTGCAGCAATATCAGGATACCAGCTCTGATGATTTTGTGGTTCCAGAGATGTTACAGGCCATCTCTCTTCTTCCAGCTGCAAGGATGCAGGGAAGGATCATGCCCATCACCACTAGCTGATGAACACAAATAAACCAGTGGCTGATCCGTTCACTTCAGCTATTATTCTTCTTCCCTGCCTGTGCTTAAACTTTATGGGGTTGCAATGCTTCATATACCCTACAGCTAGTCACTTCCTTTTTAATGTCACTAAATGTTTAAAAACATGTTGATTGAATTTACAAAGGTTGTTTCACAACTGTGGAGCAACTGTATTCTTTATAATCAGGCAGAATTAGCTTATATGTAATCAGTTACAACTGCTATAATTCTGGGATGAGCCTTTTGGTGCATAAATAGTTCTCTAAAAGCAGAGAGGCGTATTTTGTCCTGGAACCAGTTGCAGACACAGTTTAGAACAGCCTGTGACCTTCTTTAATGCATGTCCATTCGTCGTGACATTCAGATGTGCCAGCTGAAGACAGCATTTTCCAGCCACCCCCCACTCTGAATTTATGAGCTAGCTCAACCAGGCTGCTGAGGAACACGGGGGAAGGTGGGCTCACGTCTTTCTGTAGTATTTCAATGTGCCTCAAGCGCAGCAGAGAATATCTGAAACTGAATCCAAACCCTCGGATACTGAGAAAGTGTGAGGGTCTCTCTGTATTGATCTCCAGGATGAGGGGTGGTCTGGCTCTCAAATGGCTTTTGGAAGTGTTTTGAATATCATCGATGCGATGCTAATGGCAAAACTCCCTAAAAAGGCATCTGTTATAGCTGCCTCACAGTACCCTTAAAATTTCTGCTACAGTTATATTGGACTGCTAAAAACCAAGTCTGTCTAAAAAGCACATTTTTTTGCCAGTCCCTGGGGAAAATCTTCAAGGTAAATTTTGCTTCTTATTGAATGCTGCAGCAGTCCAGATGTTTTTTCTCAGACAGATGTTGCTTTGCCCAACACCAGGCATCGTCGCTCCTGAGCTGTTATTTTGTGTGTACACAGCGTCTGTTCCTGGAGCTGCAAAAGCTCCAAGTCAATGATTTTTTTTTCTCTCACTTTTTGTCATTTATACTTCCTGCACAATTCAAATAACCAAATGGTTTCCTATTTAGGAAGCAGAGTAGTTAAATGATGAGATTTGTTTCAAAACTTCTGGCGGACTGAAGTCTTAGATAATAAATGCTCCTTATTTCATTTTAATAGACTCCTGGATTCTACGGCATAGCTATGTGCTGTGCAGCATAGCTACGTGCACACAAATCCCCTCCCTTTGGTTTCAACCTGCCACCTGGCTTCATCTGCTCTTTGCCAACTCTGGTATCGAGAGGGGCCATGAAGACATCCAGAACGTGTCTCAGTCATAGCGTCTCTCAGCTGTCTCTGGCAAGCTGAAGAACCTCAGTATATTTAGTTGTTCCTAAAGTACAAGCTGACCTATATCTTTAATCACATGCCTTTCCCTTGTTGTTTCTGGTTTTCACATCTTTTTGGCATCAAAAGTTCTGCTGTTTGTCCATCTGCATTTTATATGTGACGACTGGACACAGTGTGACTTTATTCAATGACATAGTAATACTTTTCTTTTTGTTCTCTATTTATTTCTTAATTTCTCTGATGTTTTTTTTTGCTTTTGCCAAGTGAGTAGCCCCAGAGTCATAGAAGTAGACATTAAAACTCTCAGGCAATTTTACAAGTTCGAGGCCATCCTTGTGTATATGAAGAGGAGTTCTTCACAGGACAGCTCGTATCCTGGCCTGATTTGCCCTCTTGAGGGGTTATTTCTTTCCATAGACTCTAGTCCACAAAGGATCAAAAAGATGGGCATTTCCTTGGGTGCCTTGTGTTATATAGGATGAATCCAGATCTGCACAGTTTAGCCAAACTGAATTTTTTAAATTAATATGGTGAAATGTTCAAAGGTAATGGCTTGTGACACGCATGCAGTCAGACAAAATGATCTAGAAATCACTTCTGGCTTTCAATGATGTGTATATGTGATTACCACAGTAATTTTTAGACTGTGTTTTCAGACCCCGCTTCTGAAAGGGTAGGCAGATATCTAAACCAGCTAGCATCAGTGAAAAGAAGAGCAGTGCCTGAATCAGTGCCAGTCAAAACATACACTGAACAGCCACTCTTGGATAACAAAGACTGTTTCTCAGAGGATAAAACCAAAGGGACTGAAAATACTATCAAGAAGCTGACAGTCTCCCCTGCCCAGTCAATGCATGACTTGTGGGTGTCCTTGAAGGGGTATAAAATTTTCATCCACGAGAGTTACAGGAATGGTTAACAAATCTACTGCACCAGCTGCTAGGAGGAAATAAATTAAAAATAGAGGGAGCTTATCAACAGAAAAGTCCATGCCAAGAAATAGTCTCCACACCTGTCTCATGCTTCTCAGATGAAAGATGCAGAGCTGCGTTGAGTTGTTGTCATGAAGGGGATCAAACCTCAAGAGCAAAAAACTTTCCCTCTAAGGAATATTTAAAGGAATGTTATTCTTCTACTAAGTTAACGTTGTTACACAATAGAAACAGCAGTACTGTTTGGAAAATATGAGAAATGCAAATACTTCCTTTCTTCTTATTAGACATACGTACAGCTTTAATGGTTACATGTAGGTAACAAAGAATATTTTCTGTAGTCTTTCAGTAAAAAAAAAAAAAATCCTTGAGGAACATTTATATGCCAATGTCATGTCTCTCCAGTTTCTACTTCAGTTATTCACCAATTTTCCAATCTTTACAGTGACAAGTTCTTATTATTAGGGTGTCTTTAGTCCTCTTTTAAAAAGTGGGTTAGAAACATTCCCTCCAATATTTATGTAAATAATAATTGTGAAAATTATATTGTGTAGAAAAAGTATCTGCTGATATACAGAAGCCATAAGAACAGAATGGTAAGAGTCTTTACTATCCCATTCCAGAATTTTTGAGTCCTCTTTTATAATATGCTTGTTTTGATCTGTGGCTCAAAGACTCTAAATACTGAAGTTCATGAATGGTTGCTTTCCTCAGATCGTGTATGATACACTGGTATGTTTCCAAGAACCAGAAATCTAAGTGAAGGGTTAGCTGTTGTATAAAAAAGAAAAAAAATATTGAACTTTCTTAGAATACATCCAGCATTGTTTTGAAATTAAAGATTATCAGCTTGATAAAAAAATGTAAATATATTAGGAGAGTGCAAATGGTGGTTATGTACTGATACTTTAGACAGGCACATGAACTGACTGGTTTTGTACATAACTGATCAAACCAGAAAATGACAACTAAACCTCAAACATATATATAATGTATTAAAAAGTGAAGGACAAAAAAAAAAAAAAATCAGTTGCATAGGTTTTTTTGAAGAACCTTAAACTTCCAGAAATTACAGAAGACTAAAAGTACATTATGAAGCAATAACATCCACCTGAGCACTAGCAAACCTTCTAATAACAAATTTCCAGGACTGGGCAGCTTGAGGATTGACATCTTCCTAGTAGCCTCTGGTGCCTCAAATATTTAAAATCTTCTAACACTCCATTGAGCACGGAAGACTGCCCGATTCCCTCTTGGAAGCCAATAGATAATCATTCTCTTAACCATTATCATTAATTAATCCAGGCAATAAAACACTGCAAACATCTTAGCAGACCAGCTATCTCTTGGCACGCAACTACTAATTTACACTGAACCAGTATGGCTTTATTCCAAGTTTGAGCCACAAATTCTTGTCTTTTGTAAGCATTAAGTATAATTCATTATTTAAGTGAAGCAGCCTTTTCCTACTATTTATTTATATCTATACATATAAATATACATATATGTTTATGAACACATAAACATATACATAAGCGAGTAAATTCAAAGTGGGTTTTGGAATTCTGTTTTGAGGACACACAATTTGGGCTGTGATCTCCAACAAACTATTTAACACTTTTAAAAGTGTATTTCTTTGAGCAGTTTCTGATCAAATATTTTCTCGTTAGGGATTGACAGAAAACATTTTTTGTCACCTTTCTCATTTTTTTCAGCCCTGTTACAGATCCACAGCACCTCATATCTTTTCTAGAACTAGGGATGTGAGATCACAGTTCACAGCCAAAAATAGAATATTGCATCAGCTGTAGACATAACATGGAAATGGTATTCATTTAAGGAAGACATGGACCTGTTGGAGCTGGTCTAGAGGAGGGTCACAAAAATAATCATAGAGTTGGAGCACCTCTGCTGTGAGGACAGGCTGGGAGAGTTGGGGTTGTTCAGCCTGGAGAAGAGAAGGCTCCAGGGAGACCTTACAGCAGCCTCCCAGTACCTAAAGGGGGGCTACAGGAAAGGTGGGGACGGACTTTAGTAGGGCTGATAGCAATAGGACAAGGGGTAATGGTTTTAATCTGAAAGAGGGGAGATTCAGACTAGTTATAAGGAAAAAAATCTTTACTGTGAGGGTGGTGAAACCCTGGCCCAGGTTGCCCAGAGAGGTGGTGGATGCCCCATCCCTGGAAAAAATCCTGGTCAGGTTGGACGGGGCTCTGAGCAACCTGGTCTGGTTGAAGATGTCCCTGCTCATGGCAGGGGGGTTGGACTGGATGACCTTTAAGGTCCCTTCCAACCCAAACCATTCTATGATTCTATGATTATGGTAGCTTTGTCACAATTCTGCACGGTTTTTACAGTAGCTTTTGCTATGGTACAGAAATTAATTGCTTTCTTGTGAAGGCAGAAGCAAAGTGTCTTTCCCTTCTTGCTGCCGGGCTTCTAATGAACAATGTGATGCTGCTGACATGCACGTGTTGTCCTACCGGGTGGGCTGAATAGCCTTAGATCACCTTTTTGCAGTTCTGCCAGGAAGATCTCTTACTCTGAAGTTCTACAGACCTCAGCCTCTGTGACTTTTTGTTTATTTGTCCATATGAAGTGCCTGCTGAAAGTTAAGAGGCAGTAAAGGCTGATGTCAAGCCCTGGCTTCTTTCTTCATACAAGTGACAGCTTGGGTGGGTTTCATTTCCTTTAATGTTTTGTATTTAAAAGTTTAACTTTGCACATTATTGTTGATTATGCCATCTTTTACCCTTGTTCTGTTCTTGTCCTACAACTTATGAAGTTGGCCATATTCCAATGAATGTCCCTTTCTCTCTCAGGCATTAATAATGACCAAGGCACTGCACTTCCTCTTGGAGTCTGATGTGATTTTTTGTTTTTTCTCTCATGTTGATTGAATCAAAGGATATATTCAAAAGTATTACTTCAGATAACTTGTAGTATTTAGGAATTTATTTCTAAACTCTCTTCTCCTTCAGACAGAGTTGAACATTTGCACACCCCCTCTTCGGAATGCTCCCTTGCTCATACAACCCTGAAATATTTCTCCAAATTAATTGTAAGCACTGGATCAAAACTCTGCCAGGGGCCATATCAGCAGTTTTACAGTGGGGACAACTCGTACTTTTGGCACTCCTTAACTTGTCCTGAGTAGCTGTAGCTTCTGATGACTGAATCTATAAAGCTACTATCTCAATAAAGTTTTGCTGACTTAGATAAAATCTGGGTTCAGTGAGCACCCTTCGTGCCAGAATTATGTTCAGTGGTGGCATGCCAATATGTATGCCACCTTTGGCCTTTTAAGTCAGAAACAGATCTTCATCTTGCAATGGCTCTGAGCAATAAACTGATGGGTTTTCTAGCTCGGTTACATCACCCAACAGTCAGGCTTTCAGCTTTGTTTGCAAATCCTTCGTCAAAAAGCATTTCTGATTCTTTTAGGAATACTGCATTACTTTCTGAATGATCACTTACAAAAATGTTTAACGTAAAAGGTCAGATCCTAGACCTTACTCTGTTGGTTTTGTGCTCATTTATTTGCTTCTTCAATGGTAGATATTTGCAGGAGTATACATACAAAGTATGGAATTGGCCAGGGAAGAATATGCCACCATCCTTTTAATAGTGTCTTTCCTGGACTAGTAAAAGGATGTGATCAGCACATGCACTGTCAGGATAGAAAATTTCCTCAAGAACAATTGCAAGCTGCTTCACTGTTTATTCTACATACTTAACAGCTCTCTTTTTTTAAAAGAAAAGTATGACAACCTCTGTTTTTACAGAGAATAAGACCCTAAAGACTAGATTAATGGATATAAAAGGTAAAAAAAAGTAATTAACTGAGCTTTCATCACCACATGAGCTGCGTTTCTTTCTGGAGCTACCTAGACTTCTGTGCTTCTCATCCAGATGCTCCATGCAAGTGCTTCCAGTTCAGGGTGAATCTGTGACTACCTGTCTTGTCCAGGCATGCGGGAAATCAGCAGATCAGAGGATCATCACTGGGTTGCTGGAATCTTTAAAAGAGCAGCATCCCGAACGCTGGACCATCTTTGCCGTGTGGCTTCATCCTTAGACGTCCATTAGCAGGGAGAGGAGCTCCTCGCTCACGGTCGCAGCTCGTGCCGATCTGCGACGGGCGAAGGTCCTGCCCCGAGCTTGGCGTTATACGGTGGGCACACAGAGAGAAAGCACTACAGATGCAGTTCGTGTTTTGGTAACCTCGGTAGTGGGAATAGTCCTGATTAACAGCCTTCGGTGATGACATGAGGAAAATGAAAGCCGGATGATACACTTCTCTCAGCTAATCTTCATTTTTTATTTGCCATTCTGTTCCCAGTATTCTGCTATTTCAGCATTTCGAAGTCCATTGTGCAGCCTGCTTCTTCTTTTTTTTTTTCCACAGTTTGAGCAGTAAAGCACTGTGAGGGAAACCTACTTTGTAGACACCGTATTCTATAGGCGATTAAACAGCTTTAATGTGCGCTGTGCCTTTCCCACTCCTCTTTTTACTTGTCACAAGTTGTGAATTTATCACTATTACCTGCGACTAAGGAGAGTCATCAAAGGCAAACAAATTACAAGTTGTTTTCTGCACCAGACGGGTTTCAAGTTTCCTGAGGGCTCTGAGTGTTTGTTTGTTTCCCAGAAAGAATTAGATAGTTAATTCCCCAGCATTTCTTGCTGGTCTTTTACATCAGCTTCTCTGATAAATCATTTGGGACATCACATAATCAAGTGTTGCCATAAAACCTTTATACAGATCTATAAACTAGATTACATTGTGTGGGAAATCATTAACCTCCTCTACTTAAATTGTGCTGTTTGTACTAAAAAGGTGCAGATAAGCATGGGTACAGAACAGTAGCTTTCACATTTATCCTCTGGCTCAAGAGTTAAATCCACTCAGTGGCATCATCAGAGATGACATCTGGAAAGAAATACCTGGTGATTCCAAATTCTGTGTTGATTTTGCTGATGGTGGTGGTGGTGGGTTTTTAATCTGTTTTCTCTGCCAAGCCCTTTTCTTTTATCTGTGACAATGGCAGAGTTGTTCTGAATAATTAAAAAATGGTGCATTACTGGTTGGCAACCACTTTAATTTAATATTCCCAGGTCATTCTGCACTGGCATAGTCAGGGCATGTATTGAATAATTTTTTCCTCTACAGTAGATGTTAAAGCTCATCTCACTGATGGGAACATTAAGACTATCTCCAACAAGTAAATTAAACAGTGTCTGGGAACAGTCCCAGGCACTAGCATACAATCATCTCTTCTGCTCCACTGTTAGAAGCATCTGTGACATGGTGTTTGCCTGCATCAAGCAGTGCTCTCCCACATAATTCCCGAGTCTGGATCAGGAACTAGAAAAAACCCAGAGAACATTCCCACCAGGCTCTTTTTATGCATCTGTTGTTTTGGAGGCTGAGAGGTTACTAGCTTAGACACTTACCGCTCCATGCCAGTTGGCCTCAGTGCTTGTGAATGGGGTTTGGGCATTTAAATTACCCCTGTAGCTGTAGCCTAATTTAGCACAGCCCCTGGGAGAACAGCATCCCTGGGGCCAGTCCTGACCACTGTGACACGCAGAGTTCAGATGTCTCCCTTCTCCATCGGCACAGACAGGGCAAAACCTTGGGCGCATCTTCCCAACCTCATAGCATTGATTAGCACCGAGCACGTGAGCAACTAGGGGTTAGATTCAGCACTATTTTACACCCGGTTTACAGCACTGTTTCTGGTGGAATTCTTCGTAATCTGCTCCATCTAATTGATTTGATAAATAACGTCTCCAGCTTCGGGTTTTGCACTGCTGTTGATAACTGTAACAATTTCCCCATCATAGCGATGCAAAGTCTTGACTGATGGAAAACTACAGTTACATGGTTGTTATAAATGTCTAGTGCTCACTCAGGGAAAAAAAATCCTTCCGACAGAACATGAAGTTTGTTCAGAACATGGACATGCCCTCTACCCCTCACAACTGTGACTTCAGTAAATCAAATAACAGTAAAATAAAATCAGTTACACAGTAAAATCAATCAACCATCAAAACCACAAATCAAAGCAAGAGCAAAAATGGAAAATTCTCCCTTCTAAAACCTAAGAATTATTGCCAAAGAGAGAAGCCATAGCAGCACCATGAAGTCGCAGAACTTTTCTATCGCTCTTGGTTGCTCATGAAATATTATGTGGGATTTTTTTTTTCAGATGCTGTGATGATGGAGAATAGTATAATGTCTTAAAGAAAGACAGATTATTGCTATGTTGAATCAAGCCATTAATATTTATGTTCTTCATGAATAATTTCATGTACTCTTTTGAAAACTTTACAAACATTCGCCACCCTGTGGAAGAAACAGCTGTTTTCCTCATTTAATAACAGGGAAATGGCGAGAAAGAATATATGCCTTGCTCTTTGTCTCAAGATTAGAGTGGAAGGGGCAGTCTCCCAGTTCTGCATGCTGAAAGACACTGGTTGAGCTTCTTGATAGACGATATAATAACAGTGTAGCACAGCACCCCTCTTGATGTCAGATCTACATAGAAATACTGGCCCATATAAAGTGAAACATGGTTTTGTTTATATAATAAAATATTTCACAGGTATGACATATTGGTAAGTGCAGAGCAAGGCTGGCAATTTATATCCACATGTGGAATATAAAGATAGGATTGTGCATTCATAACTGCAAACAACTGATGCTGGAATTGTGTTTCCAAGCAGATTGGTTGCTTATCCCCATTCCAGTGCAACTTGGTTTGGGAAAACATAATTCTTTTTCCTGTAGCCCATCCTTATGCAGCACCTAGCACAAAAAACTCTTACACTGCTAAATCTCATTTTTCATATTTATTTTAATAGAGAACTGAAATGTAAATAAAAAGCTGTCAACTTGTTATTTGATTTATCATTTCTTAATAAAAAAGGAAGACAGAAAAGTCAGTTGTCCCCTTCCCAAATAATTCTTGGGCCCCTGATGAGAAAATTTCATTGGCACTGTTATCTGCTCCCCTAGATCCTATGGCTTTTGCTGAACTGAGAAATGATTAAACTGAACATTCAATTTCATTTTTAAAAAAGTAAGATATTTTCTGTCTGTTTTTCTCATTTCGTGATTAAGACATGAGGCAGACTGGGTGAGGGTACTAAAGGTTTATAGGAGTAGGTTTCAGAAGTAAAGTGGTTGATATCTTAGAGGAAAACCTGGCTCACAAGGGGAAGAATCGGGATTCATTCTGTCTAATTTTTGGTTTTTTACTTTGGCAATTATGCTAAAAGTTCAGTTGTTCTGGACTGCCTTTTTAGCTAGCGAACAGAAGCAACTTCATTTGGCAATGGGTTATTTCAGTTCCCTGAAAGGATTATGCTTTTAATTTAGCAGCTCAGTTAAGTGTTTAAGGTCAGGGTGAGAGGAATCTGTCCCCCAAATCCTCAAATGCCAAGCTTTAGCTGGATGTCGAGCTGTTCATTTTGGTAAATCATGTGGAACCACCTGGAAAGGTCTTCAAATGTGCAGAAGGCCTCTGGAGAATGTTAACCTCATCCCTGGGCTGGAAGAGCTCCACGGCTTCTCAGCTTATTATGATTTTCCTGCTCAGCTGATGTAGACTGTGCAGGCTGGAACATTTTCAGGGGATGGAAGAGGATGTTTGTGCACCAACATAGAGGCGAATCTTCTTTTCTCTAGTAGGCCATAAGCATTACGGGGACTATTCCCACTTGGAAGCAGCTCTGTTGTTCCCACAAGGATGCTGGCACTACTCTGGTCCTGAGGTTTTTCAATGCAAATTTGTCCCCTCATACTTGAGTAGAATAGGCTATTCTTCATTCTGTTCAAAGTAACAGTTTTCCCAGTAATGGTGCTTTCTCTGTTATATCCATTTTACACACAGGCAAATAGAAAATTTTCTATTCCGGGAGTACGGGAAGGAGTGGATGAAAACTCATAATGCCACCATCCATCCACTCTATCAAAGGTGATTATATTCTTCACAAGGCATAATGCTCTTGCCTCTTTCAGTTTTTCTCTAGTGTGCTGAATTGTCAGCAGGGTAAATATTCACCTTTCTTCATAAATAAGTAGTGGCTTTGTATCAGACCTAGGTCCAGCCACAGACCAGTAAAGCTTTGAATAGCACTGGAACAAACCAGCTGCACAAATGTGAGAAGCTCATGCAATTTCTTCTGGTTAGGATTCACTTTGAGGTTGTTTACCCACTCTTAAACACAAACAGGGAAGGTCTATTATTTGATCAGACCTGACTCTCAAACAGAGATCTCATTATAGTGCCTTTCAACAGCACAGTTGTGTTTTCAGGCTTTGATAGGTGCAGCAGCTCTTCATTATTACCAAAATGGGGAGGAAAAAAAAAAGAAAAGGGATGCTCATTTCTTTAATGGCTGTTGAGAGACAAATCTCCCTTTCTTTGTCACGCCTGGTCAAAGACTGATCCAGAAAGAAGCCTCAAATTCCACCATGCTATGGGAGATCAGTGGGTAATTTCGGATATTCTGGCTGAACCCTATTTTTCATGAAACTAAGTACCAGAATTCTCATCAGAATTAACGAAAAGGGAGGGCACCTGACCTGGCACTTCAGCTAGCACAGAGAAGGCTACAGTCACAAATACCACCAGTGCTTCCCTGGTACTACCTTAATTTTGTAATCGATCATATGTAATTTCCTCCCCCTGCCCCAAATCTTTCTTTTCCTTTCCATCCTCTCCTTTTCCTCCATTCCTAATTC
The DNA here is from genome assembly GCA_035590195.1 of Aviceda cuculoides. Lineage (NCBI taxonomy): Eukaryota > Metazoa > Chordata > Aves > Accipitriformes > Accipitridae > Aviceda > Aviceda cuculoides. Next base: position 22,101,023 of record JAVJGG010000027.1, read on the forward strand.
ACCCTTGCAGATGAGATTGGGGTCTTTGGGAATAAAATCTCATTTGAATTCAGAAACCAACTTTTAAGAGTAATTCAGTACATCTAGTGAGACAACATCTGATCTGTCCAACGTCTAATCGATTTAATAGGGGCAAGGGCACAGGCAGGCAGGACTTAGGATTTTTCTTCTTATTTCCACGGAGTCCTTCTGGGTATTTCACAAAGCTGCTAAAGTTCACGTTCTAGGACAAGGTAAAATGTCTTTGAGGCATCGAGTAGCACACATTTAATGAAGATAGAAAGCCAATCACTTAACATCAGATGAGGAACAGCAATTTCCTTCAGTCTGGCACTTTGTGTATTGAACAAAATTGCATGAGAGCTTTGAGCACTAGGAGAGCTGTCAAGCGGCCGTTTGTCTGGGAGCTGGAGCAGTCCCCTTGGAAACAGCTTAAACCTTTTAAATGAAAGCATTACAAAATGTACATCTGCGTGTAATATATTGTCCATAGCCTCAACTGTCAAGGGCCAGGCAACACAATGTTTATATGTATGTTTTCCTGATAGTAATTTTCATGCTTTCACATGTAAACAGAACCTCCTTTAAGACTGCAGAGTACTTGGCTACTCAATAAGCAAGCATCATACAGAATGTTTGCCCTTAAAACTGGTTCGGCTGGGTTACCTGACCTTAGAACATTTACCTCAAAATTTGTGATACTCCCTGGGCCTCTCTATTGCAAGTACACAGAGATTTCTTGTTCGATAAGGCAAAATGAGACATTTCAGTCACCCTTTGTACATTATGGTGAGAGTTAGTGGGGTTGGGGGGGGGACATGTTAACAGATGTTGACATATGTCATCACCTATATATAACACTGGTGCAAATTCAGAAGTCTGTATTATACCATCATAAGTGATCTGTGAATGCAGACTCTGGGGAAACATGTTATTTGTTTTATCTTTTTAATCTTTTTTTTAAAGCAATGTATTTACTTTACTCATTGTATTTTTTTTGGCAACTATGAAAATGGCCAAAAAAAAAAGCCAGAAAAAAAGAACACAAGGACAGTACATATTATAAAATATATTCCCCTGGAACACACTTGGTCTCATGGTCTCATACTGCTGTAAATGTGGAGCAGCTCTTCTGAAATCAGCTGAGTTTTAACAAGTAAAACTGCTTTAAGTGAGAGGAAAATGATGCCTGTTTTTTCTAGTTCTCTCTCTCTCTGAGATTTCCTTGATCCTCTCCCCGCTCATCTTCTGCTCCAAAGCCTGCTTGCAACTTGTACTCCCAGCAGCCACTTTCTTTAATGAAAAGTAATGCTCAGCACTGAGCAGATTCCACTTCAGCTTTGACACTAGGAAGTGGATTTAAAGTATCTGACAGAGCTGCAAACTACAGCTGATTGGGCATTTTGGCAGTTTAAAACTATTGCTTTTCTTTCTTTTTCTTGCCTTCGGCGTCTCACTTTTTCCCCCTCACTACTCCCATCTATTGCTTTTAGTCCCCACAGTATGCTTTATCCTTGACCCTATCACCAGCTTCCCCCAGAAGCATTCCATAACAGATATTCTTGGTCGTCAGCGCTAGGACCCTCGCCACGCTCTGCTCGGAATTCATCCCATCGAGCAGGTATTTGGCCAAAGGGATCATAAATCTGTGCAACAAGATCACAAGATCAACATCAACTGGTGTTTCACCACAAGGTTTTTTCTAGCTGGCTTTTGTGCAAGGGCTGCAGGGGTTGGTCCACCCAAGAGCATGGCATTGACTACCCCCTTGTACATATTTACAAATGAGAAAACCGATAGCTAATCAAGCGTCTTGGTGAAGAGTACACAGTGGAGATCTCATCTGTTACAAGCACAAGGACATATTTTCTATTGATTTATACTGAACTTGATGTGAAATAGTAAAGGAAAAAAAGGTTTCCTAAAGAAAATCCCATTCCATCTCTCTCCCCCAGAATAACTGTAGGAAGTGCCTGGGGTGCTTACACAGTTGTGATCTTCATCGTGAAATTGTGAGTGCTTATTGGCACTAAGAATCCAACCCTTGTCTCATTCTCCATCAGGGCTTTCCTAATGTTTTTCTGTGATCACAGGGAAAGTGATGCTGAATTTGGGAGAAAATACAATTAGAATTGGTCCAGTAGTTCACAGAAGAACAGGAGAGCTGTACTGCCGTTTTCGGAGAGTTTCTGTGATGATAGATGGGATTGTGGTTGCTGTTTTGAAGATATTATTCATGTCATGACAATGATCCGTTGGGATCAAAATAAATCCACAGCAACAAAATAAACAAGCATTAACCAGACCTGTCGTAAGCAAGTGTGGGAGAAAATAGTAGTTATATGACAACTGGGTAGATTTTAGAAGTTGAAAATTGGGAAAGCCTCCAACCCATGATTTAGAAGACAGCTACTGCATGGAGTAGGAGTTTATAGATCAGAAGAACAAGCTATCAATTTTCAATAAAATATTTGGAGTAGTTTAATGAGATTAACCTCCTGGGAAGCGTGGTGGTCCAAGTTCAGAGGTGCACTTGGAACAGAGTCCTGGCTCCAAGCCACACCTGGAAAGTATGGTTGTTTGCTGGGTAGAAAGGAACCACATCTCTTTTTTCATTCCCCCCTATGCCTCAATTCTTCCTTCCAACCTTTAATCTTCAGTTTCTCTGCTCTCCCTGCAAGTAATCTGACCACTGGATCCAGTCACTCCTGGGAAGGTATCCCACCCTCCTGCCTTCCAGAGGGTGTTGAATAGTATTCAGGCTGAAAATTCTTGTGACATCGTGGCTTTCTTCTCCTGCAGAAAAAGAGGGGACCATCCAATGCCACCAGGACTAAAAAAGCAAAATTACTGTGGAACAGAGATAAAATACAGGGGTTACAGAGTGAGCTGCTTCTTGCTAACTTTAGCTGTCTAGATGTTAGTTATCTAGCTGTTTGTCAATGTTTTGAACAATTTCATGGAGAAACATCCTTTTGAAAGCTATTAATCACAGCATCTCTTTCACTAACTGAAGAGGTCCCTGAGTCACAATTTATTGGGGTCTGTGAGAATATTTGGCAGACTTAACTCTCAGGATGCTTGCCTGTTCTTGTACTGGTTTTCTAGAAGTCCATGTTGATCACTTGACTTGATGAGTCGCTGGTCCAACCCAGTACAGTCATTCCTAGGGGAATCACTTGGGCCTCCTTTATCATTAATAGAGAGAAAGGAAATCATCACCTGGAGGTGGTTCTCAACGCTCAGTTATAGAAGAAGCCCAGTGACTCACAGAGCAGGAACACCTATATCTGAGAAAGTTATGTCTATCACCGGCCACGTGTCATGAAAAAGAACGGTTAAGTGGTGGAGCTCTTCAGAGGTTGGGTGCTGGTAGCTGATGCAGGACTAGGGCAAAAGAGATAAGGGATGAGTTTCTGAGAGTTGAGATCCTTTCACTTGTAGTTTGTAAACTCCTTTTAACATCAAGAGTTTTCCAGGGGTGTAAAACTCAGGTGAGTGATTGGGTTCTTTTAGATTCTACCACAATTCGTGTGTGTGTTTGTGTGCGAAATAGTAGGTGGTGCAAGATGAAGAGCATGATCATTACTGGAAAATACACCATTTATTTATTCACATTGCAGCAGCAATGACAAGCCCCAGCTAGAATTAAACCTCACTTTGAGAGACTTAAGACTCTGCAAGAGACCCAAGAGAAAGTGAAATTGCTGAGGTGAGCCAACCAAGGTTACAAAGGAAGTCAGTGGCAGAGCTGGGAAAATGTCTCCCAGGCCACTGCTCACGGCAGGAAACCATTGTGCTACCGAGTCAACAAAGACCATGATTTATTCTTTCTGTGCAAGAATATTTATTATGGAACAGCTGTTGTCAGTCCACCCAGTCTACTTGAAAAAATTTGATGGAAGGAAAGATCTAGTTCTTCCTTAGGAAATGGTTTACAGTTTTCTGGATATGACTGGATTAACTGTCTGTACTTCTTCCTTTTCTAATTTCACCCCATCACATTTAATTCTCCACCCTTGAGCAACCCTAAATAATTCCTACATGAACTACTGTTCAGTAATCTAATAAGACAGTAAAGTGTGCCTTGACATCCTAACCAAGATAGTAAATATTTAATATAATGCACTCTATGAGGAGCAAAGTAAAATTAAATGAAAAGTCAGATAAAATGAGCTTAAATGCAATAAATACCAGTTACTGTTCAGTGCTGAGAAGTTGCATGTGTATTTGTTTCCTCTCAGCAGTATTGGCAGCTTACTTTTTTGTGGTTTTGAAATGGCAACAGTAACCCACTTGCAAGTCTGCTTCATCATGTCTTAAAATAATTACTGACATTATTGGCTTTATTGTTTGGCATCCCATTTTTTTTTTTTTTTTCAGTTAGCTGTGAGAGGTCCAAAAATCTGTGTTGCTGGGTTAGTTATTTCTTTTTTAATTCTTTCTTTCCTTTTTGGTTTGCCTGAAAAAAAGCCATAGAAAAATTGCAATAAATACTGAAAAATTACTCAGTTTTGTAAAATATATTTGGAAGACAGAAAGCAGATTTAATCCAATTCTATTTTTAACCTGTGAGGTGGAAACATTCAAGCGCAAGCAAAAATCATCCTTATGCATTCATGCCCATTTTTGATTGGGTATAGTATTCTTTATTTATTGTCCCATACCATTAGGCACTCCTCACCAGATGCTGTGCTCCACCCAGAACCACCTCTGCCTTGCTACTTTGCCATTTTCATTTGGGAAAATAAATAATGTTTGTCAACTCGTCATCTAAAAGCTGAGAAACCATTTCTTGGAAGAGGAAGTTTCTTGTTAGCATATGATAAAACAATGCTAGTTAAGATCCAAATTAATCCAAATTAAGGACTGTGCAGTCATGGTTTCAGAGCTTCCTAGAACAATTCATGTAGATTACCACACGGTTCTAGTCTTCAGTATTCAAGATTTTTCTCTAATCTTGAATATTCAAGATCAACTGTATTTATATTTTGTACCCAAGAGAAAAATATTGTCTACAGATATATGCATTTTTTAACTGGAACCTACAAATAATGAGCGTATCCTTCTGGCCTATAAAAAATTGCAAGTACATTAGTCGGTTTAAATATTCAAATTATAAAAGCACTGAAACGTCCCCATCTTTTCTGCTTTCTTCTGAAACACTTGCTCGAAAACCGTTGGCTTCTTGTATCAGAAATTTAATCCAAATTGCCTTTTTCTGTGGGATGACATCTCCCGTTTCAGACTGATGTTGGGTGTTTCGGTTGCGCAAGGCCGGGATATGAACACACACACCCCCCCAACGTGCATCCTTTCCGTGGATCCTGCCTCTGTCTTAGTCTTGGCGGACATCACAGCCTTTCTTCTGGTCTCCAGTGATGTTCACTCCTTGAGAAAAAGCCGAAGTCTGGATAAACTTGTCCCTTTAATAAAATTCCCATAAGGCTGACTGAATGCCCACACCACCCAAAGCACACCATTAACAGAGAGGTTCTACGGTTCACTCTCACAGGAAAAATTTTGGACTATTAAAGTAGTTTCCTACAGAGTGGTCACTTCCAGTAATAAAATCATGGTTTCTAAGATACTATCAGTAATTCTGCTGTTAATTAATTCAAGGAGATGTTCTGACCTGCCTTCACATGCCTTGCTCTGTCCTTAATATTGCTTTGTGTTACGATTAGTTACCATTAAATATGCAAAATGAACTTCATTACTTTCACTTGGTTCTATACCTTTCATTCTGAAGGTCAGTCTAGTACAGACTTATATACTGGTCCATATGAGGAATTTTTTTCAAACATGACAGGGTGTCTCCCAGTCAAACAGGATTCTTCCAACCTTTCTGAATGAGAGAAGCTTTAAAAGGATAAATACTTCCTCTTGGAAGGATACACTCATTGATAGATATTCAATCCCCTGCACTGCAGACTGGTTTATAATGGTGCAATTATTTGGAGCATAATTAACAGTTACTTTGAGGAGGCATGCACAGGAATGGAGTCTCATTTGCATCCATGTCGGAACTGCAAAGACGGCTATACAATAAAGATTATCACTGAAATCAATAGGAATGTGGTGTAAGAGGATGGAACAAACCAATAAGGCATTGTTTCTGCATAGTTATTGCTCATTTTAGCACCACATATTAATAAGTTATTTGTTGCTGTCATCGCAACTTCTACAAAAACATTGCAGGTGTTAAAAACATGTGCAGCTTACCTTGTAAATGTCAATTTTTGAGACTATTGAGAAAACAGGATCCCACTGGCTTGTAGAGCTACTTGATACGTTGGGCTGGATTCCTTCTAAAAAGTATGGGTGGAGAATGTCAACGGATAACCGAAGGCCCATGTCTAGAACCAGAAAAAAAGAGTTTAAAATGCCATTCCAATAAATTCCCTGGAAGATCAGGTAAAGGAGTGTAATTAAGGTTTCTGACCTTTATGGAATGGTCCATGTTGCTAAAAAAAACAATAAAATTCATAGTTATTCCTATAATAAAACTTAAAGAGATTTCTCTTGTTGAAATAAACTTAATGTACAGTATCATATGGTGGGCAAGTATCTTCATATTTGGCAGGTTTAATGGGATTCAGGGATTATGTCATGGCAGTGGTTGAGAAGCCAGGTTGTAATCAGAATTTCACCTTCAACTCTTAAGTTTGTAACAAATTAATGAAGTTGAAAATTTGTGGAACTGTTGGCTGCTGCAGTTATAGTTGTGGTAACCTATCTGAACTTCTCTTAATGAAGTAATGCAAGAAACACTTGGAGACCATTGTGTATACCATGGAGAGAAATATGTCCTACATAACAGAGTTTTTAAGGCAGTAAAAATATGAGAGGGCTGGTTTATTAATTTGTGCTGCTTCTATTTTTTTTTTCATTACCACTATTCATCGAAATCTTGAATAGTTTTATGTGTTTGCAATGCCACTGAGATACAATTTGGTAATGAATAGCAGAATAGTGGAATACTTTGGATTAAATTACAAAGGATGAAAGACATCAGTAGGCATCTGTTGCAGGTCTTGAAATGAAAGAAAATATAAATTCCTTAGACCAGTTATTCAAAAGCTGGATGCAGCATATAGTATTCGTGTAGTACTTTAGCTGCCTAGACATCTGCTGGGTAAAACCCACTGTTAAACATGGATCATCAAAAATGCTCCTAAGTTACACGGAGGAAAAATTTTATGATGTGGAAAAAAGAGAACTGAATATAAAAAAGCTGTTACGCTTTTCCATTTTAGTAGTTAGAAAAAAATGAAAGTGTAAACCATTAAGCCAGTCAACGAAGACGCCTACAATGGTCTACAGTTGTCTATAGCTGTTTATGTATCTACAGCTAGGTCTGCTGGGCTCTCTCCACGCTGTTGAAAACAAACACTTCCAGGGTGTAGTTTGTTAAACTTGCTTTTGAGGCTTACTTCAGGAGGAGACTAGTTATAATCTGAACATTTTTTTCATTCCATTGACTACAGGAGAGCTTAGGCTGGTTCAGGTGTGGTTTGTCTACACCGTAGATCCCAAAAGTTAGGGAGGACGGTTGCGTTTTAATTTCTGGCCAGCATGCAAGGATAAGAGAGAGTTCCAGGGCTGCCTTCTGGCACCTGTACAGTCAATCACACTGATAAAAAAATGAGTGTCCTAGCAGTGAACAAGACTGTAGCACTCAGTAGGATCAGGGCAAGATATAAAAGGATAAAAGGACTGAACTACTCTGATCAATTCCTATCCAAATCTTATTAAGGGCCTTCCAGCTTCTGCCTCAAAATAATAAGCTATGTTTAATTACCAGGAAATAGTGTAAGGAGAATGGGAGATGTCAGAAATATGTGCTTCGAGTAACAAAATGAGATTTGACCTAGAAAAATGTAGGCTAATAAATCTGAGAGGGAAATAATCTAAAGCACAGTTATTAAGTCAGACAAAGATACCTGGAAAGCAGAAATGTCAAAGGAGACCTTGGGGTTTTAGCAGACAGCAAATAATATATATGCACGCTGGAATGTTAAAGGATGACGAAAAGGGATGGTGTGATTTGGGTCTGTACGTGCAGAGTCTTCATTCCTTTGTCCACAGGGAGGTGATTTTCTTGCTATATGGCAGTGATGAGATTGCACCTTGAATCTGGTGATGGATGTTAACAAATTGAAGGGAATTCCGAGAACAGCAGCAAAAATCATTAAGGGGCTGAACAACCTGACTTGGTAGGAAAAAGAAAGTCACGCACTCAGAGGATAGAGGGAAGAGATTGTTTCTGTTATCCCAAAGTGGCAAAGACAGGCATGATGGGATTATGTTAAACAAAAGAAAATTTGAGCTGCAAAGCAGGAAGAAATTCCTGCTGCAGTGTGACTTAAAGAATTTTCTGAAGTAAATGGCGGAAGACATTTACGTAATTAAAAGGGGATGTCAGCATGAAAAAAGTTAATCAGAACTTAATTTGTTCTGGCATTTATTACAAGTAACTTTTTTATTAAAATTAAATTAAATGAAGTTCAGTAACCTATTTTTTTTTCAGATTGTGCATTTTGTGCATTTGATGACATGCGGTATCCTGCAAGTGTCACTGGTTTATTGCTAGTTGTATTACAGATATCATGATGACCTTGCACAAAGTTAATTTTCTGAATCACTCTGGGGAATAAACATTAACTCCTTGTGATTTTTCTGTCACCTTCTACTGGTGGTTCAACACAGAGGTTTATGAATTGACTGGAGCCTTTTAGCTGATACACTACACATATAAATAAACTTTTCTATTCAGCAGAATAGGTTAATATTTATCCTGCCACTGCATAGGCTTTTTCACTGGTACCCACACTGTTGGAAGCCCAGCATCCTTGTTATTTTGTTGGTGGTGTAGTGGTGATGCAGTCTTCCCAAAAAAGCTTTGGATATGCAAAACATTTTGTGAATACCAGAACTCATAACGTATTTCCTGACACCAAGATCAGGGTAGAAATTACTGATTTAGACTGCTTTCCTATATGGGTCTATCAGACCCCAAAACTCCATAAATAGTCAATGAGAAAAGTATTCAAGATGCCTAAATCAAATATCTAAAGAAGGTAGTTTGAACAAGCTCCTCAGTATTTACTGAACAAACCAACATCACTGTTAAAAATGGGAAGCAGTGAGTTGTTTGCATTGAAAAGAAAGGATAAGCTCTGTCACTTGCCCTGAGCTCAAATGCCTTTCTAATACGTCATATATTTCTAATTGTGTATGGATATATAGCATTCAATATCTAAACACTACTTGCTGAGAGGTTTCACTAAACAAATAATTTAGTCAATTAACAGCAAAAAATTCTAAATCACTGAGTCACTTTTAAACCTTGTTAGAGTGGGATACTTCGTCAGATGCTCCACAGTGAAGAATTTGCAGAGGCAAGGGTATGGATTAGTAAGCTTTTTCCAGTCATAATTTCAATTATCTTGTGATGAGACTTTTTCACCACATTCCATTCACATTGGACTCCCTTCGCAGCTAGAGTGTATGGCCAGTAATACAGGAATCTCATTTCTTCCGCTATTTAGCTATGAAAAATTGAAGGCAATTAACTTATAACGAGTTGACAGGAAATAGAACCTTAATGCTATTAGAACCTTAAACTATGGAAGCTCCATTTGCTTTTTTATCTCATAATCTGTTAATCTGCTTTAATATTTATGGGTAATGATAGTTATATTAATTTCTCATTATTTTCACTGCCTCCCTCCTTCCCCCTCCTTCCCCTTGTTAACTGAATCTGTTTCTTAAAGAATAAACAAACTCATTTCCGGAGGCATTTCCCAAATGTGTGTTTGACAACATCGCCAGGTGAATGTCTGCCACGCCATAAATTTTAGGTGTGAACACCTCAGGAATTTCTTTACCCCACTATCATATGCAGGTATGGGATCAGATGTGATCTGGATGGGAAGGAGGCGAAGAATGAGGATCTGCTCCGTGATTGCTCTGCAGTCACACAAGCAAAAACTAAGGCTGCACTGGGCAGTGCTCTGAAATGCTCGCCAACCTCTTACACCTCGTAGTAAATCTGCTCCTTTACAAAGAGATCTCACAGTGAAAGGACTTTGAGTCAAGTTCATCAAGTTGTATCGGTTTTCATGTAAATCTGGTCTACAGTTTCCAGTGTATTGTCCTCATTACCAGGAGGATTTATTGTGAAAGGGTGTCTCACATCCATTAGCTTATATTTTAAAGGAAAATTTTTTACTTATCCTAAGACAGGGAACAAGAGGCTGTGCATAGAATGTGCAAAGTGGCTCTGCAGCCAAGCTGACTAGAACAAATTTAGTGGACCTCTTTCATTAGTTGCAAAGGTCATATCCCATTGACTTTTGTGGCACTGCACCAACATAATTCAAAGCACAATTTGTTCCAGTAAAGTTGGACTTCATCTCCTGTTGCAGTTGTTCTGACTTTTAAACCATTTAGTAGTGTGAAGTGAGTGTAAAAGTTTTGCTGGGGTGATTGGTTGTGCTTTAAAATTCTTTGTGCATTTACTTTCTGGTTCATAAATGACTGTTCAAGGAAGGCAACAGAGGAAAGGCTCTTTAATTTCATCCATTTGATCATCGCTTGATTCCATGCCATGTTAATTTCTAAAGGAATGTTCTCACATGTTCTACATGTCTGAAAATACTTAACTTAAAAACATTTCCCCCATTTTACAATTTGAAAGGTATTTGAATCTGCATCTTGGATTGCTAGGCTCCCTCTGGACCCTAGTTAGGTTTAGCTCAGAAGTTACTTTTCGCGTGTAAGACAAATACCTTCAGGTGGAATACAGGAGCAACATGGCTTTCACGGGTTTGGCCCAGTTTATCTAATTTTAGATAACTATATCTAAACTAATCTTCCATGGTTTGTTCTACAGTAAGCAGGAGGATAGTTCTTTAACCCACAAAAGGCCAGTTTATGCTGATGGGATGAATTCATCTGACAAGAAGACGGGCAGTTTGGTGTTCTGGACTCCTGTCTCCCAGGGCGTATCTCTGCTCCATGTCTTTTTACTGTAGAAATGCCAGCACCTTGTATACTTATATGCAAATGCCATATGGGACCCCTAGCATTAACTGAAAAGCTAATTAATAGATTTTTTTAATGAGACACTAATTCATCCGAATTGTCTTTGCTAGTCACTGCTGAAGAACTATTAAGGCTCTGAAGCACACTAAGTAGTCTAAAAAAATCTAGTAACAGTGAGTTCAAAATGCTTTGTTGATATCCAGTGCCAGAAAAGCAATGCAGCCTGTTATATTCAGATACAAACAGACTGGATTCTTGTAGCTGAACAAGTACCATGTGGTTCATCCCCCTTGTTTAAGAGGTAGACCAGCTCCTTTTTTTGTTGTTATTGCTACATTAACCTCCAGGAGGTTTGTTTTGTTGCCGGCCTATTTCCCAGATGACTGTTTTCAAGTGGAAGGGGAGGTAAATCTGACAAGAAAACAATAATTCATAGAGAAAATGACAGCTATAATGAAGTGCTGCGGTGGTGGAAAGATTTCCCCAGCAGAAACGTGCAGGCCAGCTCACCTGCTGGAAGTTCATTGACTTCAACGTGTCTCCTCCAGACTTGACTTTGGCCCAATGCATTTTCTTAAGCGTAAGGCCAGTTTGCTATTTCAGAGCTCTCGCTCATTAGTAAAGTTGACCCAAATCTTAACAATCGTTACATGAATCAAGTCGTAATAACTTACTGCACAAGTGCTGTTGTATGGATGGGCTGCCTGATGAACTGCATTGTGTATGGCAAGAGGCAGTGGCCTTCAAATAAAAACCATGCATATGAATTGCATGTTTGCACGATCTTTTGGCAAAGTTACAGAGAAAAGCGAAGAGCATCTCCTTAACAAGGACCAAGGACTTAAAAAAACTTGCCTTTCCCTGTCAGGCCACTCATTCTAAGGAAAGAAGTAGAGGGCCATAATTCTTCCATGAAACCAAGTAACAACCTTTTAATAAGCATCATTAAGTCTTTAGATTGAAATAAGAGGTTATCTACCCTTTTATCCCATATTATATTGCCCAAACTCCTCTTTGTGATCCCCACTGTGGTTAGATGAAAGCCCCCTGTTTTCATATTGATCACTAAAAGCACTTTCCCCTTGTACCAGTTCACTGCATCACTTCTAAATGCAGTTCATCTGATCTTTCTTACTTTGGCTGCTGCTCATTCAGGGCTACAAAAACTGTAGTTTCAGGCAGGTCTTGGAAGCAAATGATCATGTTTCTTACCTCATTCCAGGGGATAACATTAGGATCTTTGTTTAGGTGGGATTCAGAGTAAAAATAAAGCTCACTTTGCTTTCCCATGCATGCCCACACACGTGCACACCCATATATATACACCCCTCTTTCTCCACAAGGGTTATTTGAAGCCAGAACAGTAGACATCTGTGTGTATTTGTGCCTATTTCTTTTCAGTAACACCCTTTCCAAATGCTAGATGCTGGGGAAGTGTAACTGCACTGAAATGCTACCCTAGATACAACCTAAGCTCTTCAGAGCTGTGGATTGAGTGGTTCTCAGAGTTACTCTTTTCACAGGCAAAAAGAAAGTTGCTCTTTGACAAGGAAATTAAGTGATACAGGCAACAAAGTTACCTGTTTATGGGTTATCGAGAGTTTATTTGTAAACGGGTCTTAGCTTGAGTTGCACTGTTTCCCTGTAGTTGCTTGCATGTGGCTGTAGCTCTTATTTCCACTTGCAGTTTTTGTGTGCATGGAATTTTACCAATGTGACACTCAATGGAGTGCTTCCACGTCTGTTTTCCCTTCTTCTCTTTTATCCCTGCCAGATCAGCACAAAATAATCCATATTCTAGCTTGAAGGGAAACCATCCACACTGATAAGAACCAACCTCACATGCCAGATAAGTTGGAAACTCAGACCAACATTTTAGGGGACTGTTCCTGGACTAAAGGAAAGTGACAAGTATAGACCCACACAGCAGGCTGGATTTTATGAATGCATGTCAGCAGGGTACCTGTTGTGTTCAAAGCAGTCTGGAAGCTGCAAACAAAACAAAACAAAACAAAACCACACAGAAAAATTATTTTTAAATAATTCAGCCTTTCCGTAGTCCAATTCTTACCAGTCTTGGGCAGTGCATGACCCCATCTTGTTTGCATTAATGTTTCCCCCTTTAATGTTCCCCAGCTTCATTTTACGATAACACAGGCAGCGCTTTCTCTCCTGTGTTCCTTGTGGGCAAGCAAATTTCTGTATATGTCTGATACCTTGGATTAGGTTGTCAGTAAATGAGAATGCTAAATCCTGGCCAGACTTCACCCTCCTTTCTCTTTCCGCAAGATTCAATTGATTGGTTTCATCATATGCAGCCTAACCTTATGCAAGAACGTGAAATGGCATATGGTTTCCATCGCAGGAAGATAATTGACCCCCAGGTGATTTCAGTCAAACGGGAAGAAAAGAAATATAGTGGGGTTGTTTTTGGAAGGGACAAGGAAAGGAGGAAGGAGGGGAATGATTTCACCTCTGGTAGCTTTTTGAACTTTGAGCCCTGAGATCTCAGGTTTGATGAATGCACTCAATCCACTCATTAGGGGAAAGCTGAAGGAGGTCTTGGGGTCTCCTGATCATGAAATCGATGCCCTAGGGCATCAGTGCGCACAATGCTTCTTACACCAGCAAGCCCAGTCGCTTACTCAGCAAAGAGCTCTCTTGTTCTTGCTGGCCTGACCACAGAAGCACTGTCTCTCTCTAACAAAGTTTGCGTTTAGAGAGATAATATTGTCCCTGGCTTCCCTTGCCTCCTCTAGGGAGACTAACTCCACAGTACTCCACTGGACCTTCAACATAAATTGTTTTACTTGGGCTCCTTTTCCCCATTGGCAAGATATAAGCTAGTTTTTATATTTGTTCCCTCTACTTTATGCTTTTCTTTCCATGACATTGCATCTGTGCTGTACTGGCTGATGTATGACAGGAGAAGAGCTGTTACATTTGTACATCAAATCCTATATCCGTAGTCTGCCCTACACAGTCAAAATGTATTTGTAGGCTTTACATCTGATAAAGGTCATCTTCTGAAATGCAGAGGTGCAGAAGAATCTTCCTGAGTCTGAAGACAGATTAGCTGCAACGATCTTTGCTACAGTTCATTTCTTTTGTAGGAGGAGGATGCTCAACGTATACTGGACGGGTTCACCGTTGCTTAGCAAGAACTGTGAATCATGTCAATACGTTGCAGTTGCAGCATGGGAAATTTTGAGCTGGTGCAGGGGCAGGTACTGGAAAAGTCCACACAAAGAGGATTTAAGAAAATAAGTTAATGGTATGGCACAAAGACCTGAATCCTTCCTCCTCTGTCTTCCACCAACTTGAAGAAGGAAAGATACAGAAAACAACATTTTTCTTTAACAAGTTCAGACGGGAGACAGAACTCCATGTCACTTGCCTACTAGAGGTAGGATGACATGAAATATGAAGCTGTCAAGCAGGAAGCAGGGCTGATCCGGATCTGACAAGTCTAACATACTGAGCTCAACAATCTTGACTCCCTCCTCCCCAAGCCCATCAGCAAGGCTTACATCTCATGCGTTTATGCAGCGCTGAACCATAAACAGCCGCATCTCTCCTATAAAATGGTCCTTGGCACCAAATGCTGCGGGGTGGCAGATGCTGTCATCCTGGAGGCTTATGCTCAAAGGAGACCTGCTGGGTAGCACATCTCCTCTTTGAGCTACCACTTGATTTGACATTGTGCATTCTCGTTCCTCCCCCTTGTTCTCACAGGCTGTCCTGCTTTGAGTCCTGGAAGGGACAATTTTGGAGAGGTCTGTCCTCTTGCTATCAAAAACTCACAGAGCCAAGGTTGTAGATGCTGTTCTTCACCAGGCGGTTGCCCTTAGGTCTCTTTGTAAGAGCATCCTGCACCCATTTGCTGGATTTATTTCTGGCTTGGAGACTGAGCCCTTTTGAGCCAGTGAATCCTGGCAAATGTTTTAAACACCTGCCTTGCTTCTGGCTGAATGCTGAGCAGTGCTACGGTTGGGTTGTTGCACAGTGTCTTTCAGGCTCTGAAATCTTGGATCTGTTGAGACAGTTCTCCTGCAGCTCCATGAGATGCTCCTTTTGTCACCAACCATCTGCCAGTTCCTTTGGCTGCTCAGGTATAAAGCATGCCTGCCAGCCTGACATAGTATCAGCACTGAAAATTCCCCAGTAGTGTGCGTGGTGTGCAAACAAAATGCTTCATTCCAAGTATGGAGGAAATATTCTAACATTCTGAGAAAAAAATGCCCAAGCCCCCTAGGGAGAGAGAAAAAAACAATAATTCTCTTTCTTGCCAATATCAAAAGATCAGGTGATAAAGGGAGGGGGAAAATGTCATTTATGTTAGGATCAACACATAACTAGTCAACAAGCTGTATGGAGGGTGGTTGGTAGCGTCAAAATCTATGTGTATCAGGTGCAGCCGCGGTAGCAACAGGTGGCCACCAGGTAGAAATTGTGTGCCAGCCAAAATCTTCATTGGTGTTGGCAAAATGGACCTGACCCAGCTGGTCTTTTGAGAGTCCCAAGAAATATTAAAGTGTTACTTTTGAGCTCTTCCTCCAGTGCAATGGGTCACAACCATTTATTGTCAACTGAAGTAAAAGTAGGTGAAAGCCACACTTGAAAGAAACATTTTTTTCCCCACTACTTGCAATGTGTGGTCAATAACCCGGTAAAATTATCAATGTTTTACTTTTTTCTCCATCCTGATGCATAGCTATTGGATTGTATCACTGCATCTGGACTAACCAAGGTGACACAGATGACACATAAAACCATTATTCCAGCGTGTCTGGGTTAAAACATGATGTTGGCATAGCAGCTGTACCCGATAGGGTCAAGTAGTTCCCATTTTGCAGACAAGTTCACTTAACTGCAGGGCATTCTGCAGGTATAACACTAAGCAATGGCCACTGGTTCCTTTTTCACATGCCCAGTTGGTGAATAGGCAAGAAAATTGGCATCAAAGTCTCTCAAGATGAGATTCCTCTTGCCATGGTGAGGCAGCTGGCAACAGTGGCCAATTATGAGTATTGGGACTTTTGGAAGAGCCGGGGACAGAAACCTGGGAAGCCACTTGTGTGGCTTCATCTTACGGACTCAGAACCACAGAATAACACAGAGGCTGGAACGGACCTTGGAGATCATCTAGTCCAACCCACAGTGCTCAGAGCAGGGTCAGCTACAGCAGCTCAGGGTTGTGTGCAGTCAGGTTTTGAGTATCACCAAGGATGGAGACTCCACAGCCTCTCTGGGCAGCCTGCTCCAATGTTCCAGTGATCACCCTCCCCTAGTCCAGAAGCTTTACGGGACTCAAATGTTTTTATTTCTCTGCTGCTCATTCCCCGATACAAAAGATGCATATGTGTAGAATAATAACTGTTATTCAGTAGACCAAAAAGTTCTCTTTACAAGGCTTGGTAACCTGTTGGTGCCCTGGTGAGTGAAGTATCCATAAATAATAGAGCTTTCTCAGCTGAAGCAGGGTGACCTTTGGCCTCAGTATTATTCATCTTGTTTAATAAAGGATGTTCTGGTGGTACATTCAGGATCAAGAAGTTTTGTTGATGCTGGAGGATGGTACTGGTATTGTAGCCAATTAACGTGCCTGTTCCTACTAATGATAAATGGGTCTGTCATCTGTTCATCTGGCATTGCAACTCCAGCCTTACATAATCATTTGTGGATATACCCAAGGGTTTCGCTAGCTAACATTTCAGCTTTTACAGGTCATCAGAATTCTTCAGGAAAGATGGATTTAGTAAATAGTAGTCTGCAGCAGAAAATAGGAGGTGAAAAGAAAACAGTATTCAGGTGATTTTAAGCTCTGTAAAATCGGCCAAAACCTGTCTGAGGAAGAATCTTTTTGGTTCTATTTCAACCAGAGCCCAGGGAGAGGGGAAAAGGAAAATGCATCTAAGGACACTGCTGGATCCAGGCTGGTTTAGCCATCATGGGTTAATAGCTCATTCGAAACTGGTGTTTTCAGTGGTTCTGAAATTGCAGGAAGTGGTCTGAGGCGGAGAGGGAATAATGACTCAAGGAGATGTAATTTCTAGGGAGGAACTGAGGTCCTGCAGTTCTGCTTTGGAGGAAATACAAGCCACAGAATGACGTTCCCCACAGTTTCAAGGTTAGCAGAGAAGCTGGTGGCTGGAGGAGAGAAATCTAAGGAGGGAAGCAGAAAATACGGAACGATGTCTGTGTGTCTGTGTATGCAATGTTGTGCCACATAGCCGATGCCTTTTGTCCTTTAGCCAGGAATCTGAGCTGAAAATCCCTTTTGCAAGGTCCTTGCAAGATGCATAGCAGCTCTCCCATTCAGGGTAATTCACGTTAACTAACAATTTTGTGTTAATTCAATGTGGGAGCATTGGGATCTGGGCTTTGAAATGTTTTAATGGTTACCATCCTCAGTTAGATAATGGACAGGCAGAAGAGGGAGGTAGGGAGAGGCTCTGCTCATCTTGACGTTCCACCAGATGAGAAGACGGTGACAGCCAGGCACAGCTTGCACCACTCTCCTTGCTACTTCTGATGGTTTTTCTATCAATACGCTCACAGCGCAGCATTATGGACCAGCTGTTCACAAAGACCAAAACACACCGTTCCAAATCAATCCCACCGAATGGGCAGCGGCACAAAAGTTAGCTCTAGCCTAAATTTAATCAGCAAATCTCCCTGGAGCCAGTGGAGAGAGGCACCTCTGGAGGGCAATTCAGAGCAGGAATCCGACTGCGAGGGCAGCATTAACCTTTATGACCAGTCGCCCTTTGCCAAGAGTCAACGGGATCAATTCGTAGCTGAGCGGAGGAGAGTTCTACTGGCTAAGAAGCAGTCCCAGTATCAATAAAACTACCCCAGTGTGTTCTCTGTATCACAGAACTGCCATATGTCTCCACTTACGGGGACTGGGCATGGGGGCTGTGGAGGGAATTGCTTTGCTGGGCGGGTTAATGTAACAAAAAGCGAGCAGCTTTGCAGTCCTTAATCTCCTTAAAGCCCATAGTCTCAGCCCTCCTATGCTTTACTCTGTGCTGTGCTTCATTATGGAGTCTTTAAACACCTAAGCTAAAGATAGAGAAAGTCATTTCAAAAGAAAACACAACTTTGGCTCCTTTAGTTGGATTTTTGGAGGAGAAGTAAGGTTCCTCTTGGGTTAAACTTATTAGATTTTTGTAATTTTGTTTATATAGTATTACAAAGTCCAAGCACTACGGAATAGACACCCAAAATTAATACCCAACTCTAGAATATTTAATAACTCAAGATAAATTAAGGTATTTAAAATTGTGAGGTTTAAACATTACAGCATTTTTGTTCTATTTTTTTTCCAAATATGGAACTCCTAGTTCCAACTTGGTAACAAAATCTGACAGTTCTGCTCTTATTGTTAATAATAAACTTACTCACAGTACTCCAGGAACTGCAGCTTCAAGAAGGAAACAAACATAAATGAATTCTTGGAGTATATAAAAACACTTGCATTTAACATCTTGGGGTTTGGGGTTTTTTGCTTGTTTGTTTGTTTTGGTTTTTGTTTTTCTTTTTAATTATCAAGAGGTATCCAATACCAATTTTATTTTAATTGTGTCTGGAATATACTGCTCATTGTAAACAAAACACATAGTTATTTAACATGCAGATTTTAGCTCAGGGATTTGAAGCAGTCTAGTGGGCTAAGACACACTCTGTATTTCCATTCATTTACTCATAGAAGTTTGTCAGGACTTGCCAGATACCTTTGAATAATCTCAACTTTTCTTTGTGTTGTGATTTTTCTTTTCCTTATTGAATTAATATTATAAATACATTAATGGCGCTGTTGGTGGAGAGAAGATACACTGTTTCTGACAGTTCCTTCGCTCCTGTAAATCAGCGTAGTGCCACTTACATCAGCGAAGCTACTATTTACCCCAGCTGAACATCTCCTCCTTCAGTTCTAATATTAACTCAGTTAAAAATAGGAGATTTATATTTAAACCTCTGCTTCCTGAAGTGACAGTAGGTGGGCCAACTTGTAACATGATCAACATTTACAGCATTATCTCTACTGGAATCCATTTATGCCAGCTCCTAACAATCAAAACATAATGGCTTTTGGAATTGCCATTGCTTTAATTTTTACAAAAAAGCAAGAGTATTAATTAAAAAAAAAAAAAAGTGAGCCCTAATACAGCATGCATGCATGTGCATAAACAGTGTACAACATGGAAGTGTAGCCATCCTGGTATGCAACCCATTCCCTGAAGCGGGACTTTTGGGTGGTGGGCTGGCATCGCATATGGGGAGCAGCAATAGTGGGAGGGGGATCTCAGAGCTCCGTTGTCAATGCATAACTTGTGATTTAGTTTTATAATAAGCTTAGAGCCATTTGAGATGCCCAGAGCCATTTGAAATGCCCAAACGTATTTAAGAGACTGGCAGAGAAAATGCGGGATCTGCAGGAAACCCGTTTCTTTCTGGATGGCAGCTGAAGGACAGTCAGGATAACTAGGGCATCTCTAGTGGCACTGGACAGTTTTGTGCGGACAGCTGAGCTGGGCTGTGTCTTACATCTGCAGTCACAATTTTTCAAGTTATTTTTTGATAACACTGAGGGGCATGCTAACTGTGACCTATCAGAAGCTATTGGCCTTTAGCAAGATCATATACTGGCTCATTTTTACTGCTGTGCCACGTATTACACCTGTGAGTGTTGTCACTAACAGAGGGACATTACACAAACAGGTCTCACAGCAATCTTCTATGTAGATTTAAGCGTCTACAAAATTGAGAGTTGTGTTCAAGTCCCCATTAAATATTGAGCTGCTAAAAAAATGTTCAGAACATTGCCAAACTACATTGAAAATTGTCTGAACAATATGGACCATGAGACTGAGACAGTAATTTTTTGATATATGTTCATAGAATCATAGAATCATAGAATCATTTAGGTTGGAAAGGACCTACAAGATCATCGAGTCCAACCATCATCCATGCCC
>JAVJGG010000027.1:22125134-22146750 GCA_035590195.1 Aviceda cuculoides
TCTCAAGCCTGTCAAGGTCCCTCTGGATGGCATCCCTTCCCTCCAGCGTGTTGACCACACCACACAGCTTGGTGTCATCGGCAAACTTGCTGAGGGTGCACTCGATCCCACTGTCCAATTCCTTATTCCTTATCCACCGAGTGGTCCATCTGTGACATCCATGTCTCTCCAATTTAGAGACTAGTATGTATTTATATCATAGTTTGTTCAGCAGCTATTAAAAGATCTCACTCTTGGAAGAAAAAACCCTCATAAGTATCAGGACTTTCTTAAAAAGAGGAATAAAAACTCAGTTGCCACAAATTGTACTTTTAAAGAGACCTATCAACCTCACTTAGACTTTTTGACAGCTATGGAAACAAGCCAAGATTATATTAAAAATTGGTATTGGAGGGCGGGGGGGTAACTGTTCCTTGCCAGATGTATTGCATGTACCCTGCTGTGTGCATGGATATTTATGGATATGTCTATACAACACATCCAGTCAAGGAAAAAAAAATATTTATGGGAAGGTGTGCTAATATCTGGTTGTCCATGGCTAAAACATACAGTGTTAATACATTGTCCTAGGAAATGAAAGTGAAGGACATAAATGAAGGGTTATTCCCATAGTGATTCAGTAGTTCAAAGACATTAATCGGTACTACAGATATGCTGGAAAAGAGTGAATTGGGGATCCATTCATCTTGGTTCCCCATGGTTACTATCTGATAGTAAATCGCATCCACTGACAACTGGGGGGGAATCTGAGTTATCTGAACCATGCATCTTCCCACACGTCACCAGGATGGGGATTTACATTTGAAATAGGAATTGGTTTATAACCTTGCAGAAATGCACAAGAGTAATAAATGATTCTTATCAGTATGTCTGGCCAGTTTCAAGTTCCTGCAGAAATGTTGCCGCATAAGGATCTCCTCCGAGGTACTCAGATATCAGTGTGATTAGACTGGTAGACCTTTGTATTGGGGAGCAAGGTCAGTGCTCCTGGGACAATAGGAGACATAAAGATTCAGTAATAGTATCTTATTATTCTATCAAATAATATCTGCAGAACACTTTAAAATCGTTATGTGAAGGACAAAGGAAGCTATATATATAGAGGGGTAAAGGCTGACATTTCTACAGTGCATTTTATTAACAGAATTCCATGCAAGCCTGCCCTTTGGAAGAAAAATAATCTTTGGTTGCTCACTGGGCATGTTGAGCTTCCATAATAAACATGCAGGGAACCCCTGTAAGGCATCTACTGAATCAAGGCTATTGTTTTGCTGGTACCATGTCCTCAAAGACCCCGAGGTTGAGAGACCTTCTGTAAGAGCGAAATCTGTTTTGCTTACTATGAGTAGGGGGTTGATGGAGCCAAGAAACAGCAGCAGTAATTGATCATTTTGGTAATGGTGTTTCTCCAGCTGTTGGAGCTCTTGACATAGGTGAATTTCAGTGAGGAGACAGAACACGTCTAGGTAGGAATATTTTCTCCAAGCCAGTACAAACGCTGTTCATGGGAAGCGCCGTCATTCCTTTTGTTAAAGAGTGGTCAAACGAGCACTAGTTATCACATTTTTAATTGGTTCCTACTAAGAAATTGCCATTTTCTTCTTCTGGCAGTGCTTCGAGGTATCCAGACTGCAAAATTAACGTATCACAAAATAAAGCCACTTATTGCTCCATGTCAGGGTTCACCCCTATTGTTATGGAAAAGGGACACACGAGGTGATCAGAAATGATCATCCGACCATGCCCTTAGTTCACGCATTGTGTCCCATGTGCTTTGTTCTCCCTGTGATCACATTTCCATTTTGGATCCTGGACTATTAAGGACCGTGGTGTGGTCTAGTGTGGAGACCACAGGGCTAAAGTAATCTCAGATCTATTCTGGATTTACAAGGATTTGATGGATTATTTTGGTCTATCGTGCCCATTTATACAATGAAATCAATGAGATTGACTGATATTTGTAAAGGATATTGAGATTAGTAGAATAAAAATACCCCTTAGTAGTTGCATGGTTTAATTATCTTTTTTTTTTTCATTAATGATACACTCTTTCCAGAAAATGGGCCCAGGATGGGAATAGGTGATATACTCAGACCCTTGCAGCCTCCACTATATAAATTAATTTCCAGCACCCTGTCCTTTATCTAAAAATATTAAAGTACACTACCTGTTCCATTAGACATGGATCTACAGTGCATGGTTGGTGTTTCTGCATGATAATTTATCAGAAGAATTTGGGAAAGGCGCAGAATGCCACAAAACTGGCAAATAAAACTGATTCTGGTTTTAGAGGAGGAAGAAGAAAAAACGTATTTGCTGATGTGCACACTAATTTTTTTCCTCAGATATAACCTGTTGGGATAACTACATTATGTGGAGTGAGGCATAGAGCTCTCCTAGAAACTAAAAATATCTTTAGAAATTGAATATTTTTAATGGAATTAACAAGTCTGCCACTGTGGTAACTTCAGATTTGAAGTCACTATCATTGCCAGTCTATGACAGAATAAATTGCATAATAGGTACAAAGTGGTTAAAAAATAAAAACTGCCAAACAATTTTTTTGGACTTTTTCCACCTGAAGGTGATTAGACCTTTGAACAGATTGTCCAGGGAAGTTGGATAATCTCCATCCTTGGTGACTTTCAAATAGTGAGACAAGTTCTTGAACCACCTAGTCTAACTAGCCCTGCTTTTGAGGCAGAGGTTTTACTACAGATCTCCAGAGGTCCTGGTCAAACCTGATTTATTCTGTGATTCTAGGAAGGGAAGTCATCAAAGAAGAATTTTCAAAGTAAAATCTGGAAAGCGCATCTTTGCCATTATCCAAAGGCGTCTCGATAGGTACAGATGTCTTAGTGGGACAAGGAGTTTTTCTGTTTACCTGCTTCTCAGAGGGAAGGACAAATCCACCTTCTCCGACAGTTCTTGGAAACAGCGTGAGAAGAGGTGGCCTGAATTTGCTGACACCCACACTTAGCTTCAGCTAAATGTTAGCTGAATTTTCCTTTCTCCATGTCATCGCTTTTATAGTGGGGATTTAGCACTGCTTGTTCTGCACTAGATATCCCCATGCAAAGAAGTGGGATGAGATTCCTGGCTGGAGGCTTTTTCATCCTTGTAAGTTCCCTTCATATGTAATGCCATTGCAGTTGCTATACATGAACAGTAAAGTGAACTGTTATCAGCCACTTCAGAATATCCCTGCTAAGGAGGACGTTAATCCTTCTGGGTCCTTGACTCAGATTGCTCATAACAGCGATATGACGGACACCATAGCCAATCCAAACTGCCTGAGGGGTCAAAATATGGGCCAAGTGTCTTCTCCCATTCTTGAATTTTCCTACTGAAAGAACACTGTGATTTGCTTCAACCTGAAGCCAGACTGCCAACAGATAGGCCATATGGACAACATTGACTTACTCATTGGGATTCTCCTACCATCCGTGTCCCCCTTTCTCATCTCCACTCAGTCCCATTCCTTTATCTTTGCTTGCGTTTCCTACCTGTGGCATGAGTGGGGGAGGAGAATTTTTCTCCTTGTCTCCTTGTTTCTGTACTACAGCAAGGCAGGATTGTAGGTAGGAAATCAATAGCGTGTGTATCGTAGCTAAAGTTTGAGAAGAAGACTTCATAATATCCATTATATCTATCTGGTCCTCACAGGTAACACTGTATTAAGCCAGAATAGCAGTTTCAGGCTCTTTAACCCTCACATCAGTAGGATTCCTATATTGTATTTTCTCCTCAGGTTTTACTGAAGTTGGGTCTGGGTAGACAGACTGGTCTTCTCTTGGCCACTGCTCTGAAGAGAATTGCACACCGTGTTGTCCTTTCTGTATCTAGACCTGTGCCATTTTTGGTGGCTCCAACTACCATGGCGGTGTGAGATACTCCTTTAAAAGTTTTTTTCTGCCTCTCCAAATCCATGCCTGCTGCATGAGTCCCAGGTCAGCATATTTTAGCAAAATGTTCACAAACTTGGGGTGAAGGGTGTTTGTGGCAAAGGATTGTCTGAGCCACAAACTTCTGCTGTGTCCACTTCCATTGCACTTCAGTGGCCTTCAGCTGATAGGAGTGATTTGAAATTCCATGCTATTAGAAATAGTTAAGGAAGTTTCCACAGTGAGAAGGCTCACTGTGGAGCTTGAAAAATAGATTTTTTTAAGCAGTTTTCTGAGCACTCTTTTTCCCCACCTCTGTGGCCTAGATAGCACAATCCTTAGTGTATCAGCAGATAAAGCAATTATGTATTTTAAGCTGGTCCTTAAAAATGCACCCAGCCCTGTACAAATGCCTTTACTCTTTGCATATAATAAGAATGCAAGACCTTTCCACCTGCCTCTTATCTTCCTATTGCAGATAGGGCAAGAGGGAAAGACGCCTCCTGCCATGAGAAGGCGAACTCTGAATTTAGTACGTGATCTGCAGGACAGAAACAGTTAACTCTTCTGAATGCATTACTTTCAATAGGGATGGCTTTTCAAAATAGGATTTAACGAAATCCAGTGTCCTTTTCATAAAATATTTGAAGGAAGTCTTGTTCGACAGCACTTGTCAATCAATCATTTGCTATTGTTACTTTTTTTTCCCCCTTTTTTTCCCTCTTTTTTTTATTAATTGGCATCTGTCTGGAAGGACACAAACAAATCCCAAGCTGGTATCTTAACTAGGGTATTGTGGAACTGTTCTCTTTCAATCCTTTAATTCCTCTGCCGATAAAGATAAATAAATTGTGAAGTCTATATTAATAGGTGCAAGGGGCAAAAGCATGAGAAAAGCTTCAAAAAGCATATGCAAACAAAATCCTTGAGTATATTGAGAGGATGCTTTTTGAAATCATATTTACCCTATTACTTATTAGTTGTCAAAATATATGCAAGATTCTGCAAACTCTAAAATCATCAGACAATTAATTTGCCTTTTCTCTACAATAAGTCAAATTCAAAATAAGTAGATATTTAATCTTTGAACATTCGATGTTCCCTTTCTGTTAGATAGTTATGGAATTACTAGCAGTTTCCAAGGATTTAGCAGAAAAGTTTTAGTTACATGCTTATTACTTTTCAAAAATCAGGCTTAGAACACGTATAAAAGTCTGTAGCAATATTTCCTACCAACTTTGCCATTCATTTCCATTTCACTGTATTGTGAAATACTAAGCTATTTTACATTTGCTGGTGTTCCTGTAAATAGGTGTACTGCATTTATGGTTTAATTATCTGAGACTTCTTATACTTCACCATACTCAGTTAACCTCACACTACTATATACCTGGCTTTAGCTACTATTTAAAACCATTGGTATGCAACTTAAATAGGAGTTCATAAAGGTTCAGCTTAAGTACATTAAGCAGGCTGTTGTAACAATAGGTGGAAGTATGCGTATGTCCAAAGGATTGCTGAGCATCCTCTCTAGCAGAATAATTATTATGCACAAGAAAACAATTTTCTTACCAGCCTGTTCAACGGTGTCTTTTATGATGGCATTTTCTATCAATAGTCATGCGAGATAGAAGGATTCATTTTAAATTCAAACATTACAGCCTGCCAGATTAATAAACCATATTTATGAAATAATAATAACTCCCTGCATGTGTTTTTTAACTCGGGAGATTGAGCACTGATATTGAACAGGTGTCTTTCTTCAGGATGAGCGTAGCGATATACGGCATGCTGTTCGCTGTGATATTGATGTACAGGGAGCCAGACTGAAGGACGGGGTCGGCACACACAAAGCCTGCATGTTTCTGCTGCAACGTAAGGTTGCATATCAGAGCACGGACAGATGGTTTCCTGGGAGGTTCTTAAGATCTGAGATCCGTGTTTTTCTCTTCTCCTCGTTCATGAGTTGGAGATGTGAATGGATGTGAAGCCTTCAGGAGGTCTTTAAAACCACACTCAAATACACACAGGTGCACACAAATCAAGAACACAGAAAAGTTTAAAATTTCATCGGGTTTAAGCACGAGCAGGGACAGTTAACTAGGCATCATCACTCTCTATTTTGCTCAAGAGGGTCAAGAAGGTAGAAAATCTGGCATCAGTCAAAGTTTGTGACAAAATACTAAAAAAATAAATAAATTTGGTTTCAGAGTGAAAACTAGAACACCTTTTTTTTGTAACAGTCGCTTACATTTTCATGTTTTAGATACCAAGATGAAATTGAGACTAGTGTGTTCACAGTGGCCCTAACAATTTCTGCTGATTTTTAGACTTTGTTGCAAAATAAATGGACTATTCCTTCACGGTTTGAGCAGGAAAACATCTAGGTGAGACCAAGTTTGGGTCATCTTGACGGAGGGTTTCTCTGCACTTCAAAGGTGTGGTGCTTCTGTTGTAGCACTGTGGGTGAAGACACGCATCTCTTCCTAGTGGGAATAATTGGCTACCAGCATAAATATACTTTACACTGCTGCTGCTGTTCTTCCCCTGTCGTAAGAGAAATAAGGTGCAAAGAGTTGTGACACTTTTAAATGGGTTTAATTGAAAACGGGGTTCTGTGTAAGTATAGCCATACAGGTAACGAACTGCCCTCAAAATTGACCAAGATAAGTAGGTAAAGAAATGCGGTCTTGGGTTGTAAAAGCCTTGAAGCAATGGTTCTGCATGATGCAGGAAAGCAATGATGGGAATACACAGCCCTGTCGTCTCACCAGGGAGCTTCAGCTCCACATCCATTTTATAATAATTTAAAACCACAGCTGTCTAATTGTTTTAGCAAAAAAAAAAAAAAAAAAGTGCTAGGCCTGTCAGAATTCAGGATGAATATTTGGGCTGCAGTGGAACACCACTGTCTCTGGAGGTGTCCCAGCAGACCCTCTGAGAGACTTAAGATGCTTTTAGCAAGACAACATAGCTTTTGTCATAGAAATACATATAGCCACATGCCTTTTCTGCGGTTGTTACGGAGAGCACTACATAACTATGTCTAAAGGACAAAGTGGCCTTGGGATTTGATTGGTTGCAAACCATCACAAATCTGAATCTGAATTAGTATTTAATTGCATCAAACCACTGTCTGGCCAGGCCTATCAGCAGGTTTGTTTTTATTTCATCAAATTTTACTTCATCCATTAGTACTGCTGACAGGCAGGGAACAAAGTGAAAGGCACCAGATCCCCAGCACCGGCTGGCCACCAGAAAATGAAGAGGGGAGACCTGAGAGTGCTGAATTTATAAAATAAAAGATGAAAAAATACATTTGAGCAGGAGGAACAGCACAGAAAAGAAGGGTAACAGAGAAGGCAGTGAGCAAACAAAAGGGAAGGAAACAGCAAGGAGAGCAAGACCAACGCTGAAATGTGAGATTTTAGGAGACAGTAGGTGTTGTGAAAGCCTGGTTGTGGGGGCCGAAGGAAAAGAGCAGCTGAATTTCTTCCAACATTCTGCAGCTGCTTTTTAATTAATAAATACAGGGATTATGTGAAAATAAAGCAATGGAACACCTCCTTTCAGCTTCCGTGCAACAGGATCTCGCTGGTTAAGCCCGTGTCAAGCCTGGCAGTTCATGCCGCTGACCTTTCCTCCCAGCCGCTCTCAATCACCGCTCTTCGGGGCCAGCGCCTCCCTCCTTCAGTTGCCCACAGCCCGCCCTTTAGGAAGGTGTGGAACCAGTACAGCAACACCGGTGACAGAAACTGACCCCTGAGGAAATACCGTTGATGGTGTGGGAGAGAAGTTCAGGCTGATGGCTGACCTGCAGAGGCACACGCATGCGGCCTGGGCACTCTCGGCATCGCGTACTGCCTCTTCCTTCAGCAGTAAGAGCAATTTTGTTGGTCTTCTCTAACTTTCTGGTTTACGTGTGTACTAAAATGAGCAACAGGCCAGCAGGAGAAGAGAATATCGACAGATCAGATGCTGCTCTGTCATGGAGCAGAACCGAGCGGACTCTTTACTCGATCTCGTTCTTCCAATCACGCCTTCATTTCGCACTGACAAATCAATTCTCAAAGGTGAACTGGCCTGCACAGTCATGAAAATTAGGGTGATTGAATTGTTGTTTGACTTAAAGAGCTATTTGATGGGACAGACTAAAACCCTGTAACTGAGCAATCCTGAAGTCAAGATCTAAGTCTCAATTTCATAGATTGGTCTTATTTTTATTTCAGTAGAAAAGCTTATGTACAAACATGTTTGCCTTAAAGGTTCAGTAGATCATCTATGGATATAATCTCACGTCAAGCCTGTCCGAGATTCCTTAAAAAGTTGTTTTAGTTTAGTTTTACCTTTGTTGTTATGAAACATGTGTCCTAGAACCTGAGCATTAAAGAATTTTTAGTCATTGCATTCACCTGGTGAGGCCACAAGGTGTATCTCTGCAAGAGCACTCCACTCCTCCTGCATCTGCAAAAACCTTGGTGACAAAACAAGCACCGAGAATTTTACTGGATGGATTGCAGAGAAGGAATTTAGCTCTAGAAAGGCAAGTAAAATTAAAATTACAGCTCTGGGAAGAATGCCAATATTTAGTATTAATAATAATTCCATTGTTTTTAATTCACTTATAATTACATAAGTTTATTTTTCTTTATTGCTGTTAATTAACAAATATTTAATTGATTTACAATTCACTAATGTTATTGATGACAAAATATTTAAAAGAAGATGCGGTGTAAAGAATGGCTTTAAGGGATTTTGAAGGGGTTTTTTTTCACATTGTAGTTACTGAATGCCAGCCAGCACTTATGATCTACAAACCCCCTTGTTTTTAGAGAAGCTGTGTCTTGAAAAATAACTAAAGGTTAATTATTGTATCTATCCCAACTATAGTAAGTCATAAGCAATATATTAAATTAAAAAGCTCATACAAAAAAACCCCACAACTCCAAGTGACCCAGACAATTAGATCAGCAGCCTAATCTAATAGTTTCATAATTTCAAAGATTTTTGAGGTCAGAGAAACCATTAGCTCTTCCACCTTGACCTCTCATTTAATGGGGGTGATGGAATTTCATTCATTCCCAGTTGGAGCCTAGCAACTTCTGTGCGGACAACTCTTATCTTCCAGGGACACGCTGAGCACATTCGGAGACGGAGCTCCCAGCGTGCCTATCGCAACCGTGCTTAAGTGGTTAAGTGCATTCACTATTAAGCATCTATACCTTTTTTCTGGTGTGAATTTGTTTAGTTTTACCTTTTGATCCTTGGTTTGTGCCTTTCAATACTAAATAGTGCATGCTCCAGTGTCTGCCTCCTCCTTTTGGATTTATTTCTACACCCGAATGAGTTTTTCTCTTCACTGTCTTTCCCAGTGCTTTTACTTTTCTTTGCATTTCATTTACCTGGGACAGGGGAAGTTAATTGATTAATTCCTCTATTGATTTCAGTCTGCTTCTCATTTTCTGGCACAACAATGTCTGGCAAATTCCGAGGACTTCATTTTTTTAGCATTTTTCCTTTTTCTAACATGGGAAAATCATTTCAGTTTCTCCCAGCACCGCTCTTTCCTTTACTAATAGCTGCTATTTAATTTTGAACTCCTGGACAATATCTCTATAAAGTTAAAACGAGACCCTTCATCGCGACACAGTCACAAACAAAAGCCTGTCATTTAAAAAAAAAATATTTATGGGTCACCTGCTTTGCTCCTACAACTGCTGATAACAAGCAGATGGGAAGGAGCTTACTTTAGCCAACTTTTACCTTCAGTCCAAATGTTTCCCATTATTGTCTAGCTACTGATCCTATGTGAAAAGAATTCTTTTCTGGTATTTCTGTGTCAGAACCACAAAAGCCATGATTTAATAGACGTGCTTATAGCACATTATACGTTACAGGCATCTTTTCAAAGATTTCAAAGCCACATCTTGACAGTTCTGGTTTTTTTTAAGGGATGCCTTTAATAGCCGTTCTTGCTGACTTAAGAAATGAGGGAGGAAAGTGTAACTTCAAAGTGTTGGCAAAATAATATGAATTATCCAAATGTACTTGTAAAGTTGTTTCCAGTTACAGTAGTAGTAACTCGAGACTGATAGCTGATTTCCCCTTACCCAACTGTTTCCAATTTAAACCAGTATCTTTTGGAGTTGTTCCACACTAAGTTGCTACTCTAGAACAAACCAATTCATTCAACTGTATGTTCTAAAAAAATTGGAAGTAAAACAAGAAACAACACACAAAACCCACTAATTACAGTAGTAAGTAGGTATGATACTTCCAGTTCTTTAAGCTAAAGAGCTGAAAGACGTAATTAAAACTGATGGAATTTAAGAGATTTTTAAAAATTTGAATCAGAAATCAACACCTATGAGTCTTCCAATACAGGGCTGAAAATCTACCAGTAACTTTTACATATAAGCTATTATAGGCAGAGATGATGCTTTTTCCTTCTATGCAATATGACAAAATAAGAGAAAGTAATAAAATATATTAATATTTAAATAGTTAATCATACATTATTAATAGCATTATAAGTGGCATTAATTAAGACCCTTACATACCTTTTCCCATCCCCTCTCTATGTTGCTGTCCAGACTAATCATGTAACCTTACTGTACCACTGACCTTTGACCAGATGCTTAATTATTTTCAATTATTATTCTTACTGCTGGCACTGGGACCACTAAACTTTCCCCTTCAGTGCTGCTTTCAGAGTTGCAAAATTTTGCACTATTGCAGATCAACCTAGGACCCTTGTAGGTTTTTTCTTTTATTCCCTTCTTTCTCCCTCAGGTATTAAATTTTTCTCCCCTTGTACATATTCCTGCTGTTGTTCTTCCCTGCTTCTTGTCTTGCAACAGCAAGGGTGGATTTATAACACTGGGAAGGAAAGATTTTTAGCGATGAGGACACTAAAGACGAGGCACAGACTATCTGCAGAGGCTGCGGAGTTTCCATCATTATGAGAGCAAGTTAAACAAACATCTGTCAGGCATGACCTCCCTGTAGTTAAGCCTGCCTCAGGGCAAGGGGATGGGCTAGGTGACCTCTGAGTTCTTTCCTGACCCTGAGTTTCTATGGGGGGAGTACAGCAGGCTGGCGCACCCCCCACGCATGGTTGTGACCTGGTCTGTCCCGCGCACGTGCTCACGGGCCTTCCACTGCTGGGCAAGAAGTGGATCCAGGGAGGATCCTCATCCTGCCTAAAATACAGTACGTATCGGACTGGGTCGTGGAAGTGTACTTGTCTTGACAAAAAGAGGACCAAACAGTGATTTTAAGTGATTTTCTGACATGTTTTGACACGTTTATTTTTCCTCTTGGTCATCTGCAGTACAATTTATAAAGAGAAATGGTTTGCTGGGGTTCAAACTGGTGGGCTACAAATAGAAAAGCACCAATCTCCTCACAGTGTTGTAAACGCTCTAAAAGATGTGTTCATTTTCGTAGTGAAAGATATGCATAATCCTAGGCACAGAGGTGTAACAAGGGCCATTTGTTAGTGCTTTGGGGCGAGCAAATATTTTGTGTATTCAAACTATCCCCCCCACCTTTCTCTAGCAGCAACACCTGGTCCTGTTGCACGGCATGAGAATTTGTGTGTTCCTCACCTTTACACAAGCTGCGAGAAGTCATAGCCCTGATAAGTAAGGAAAATAAAATGACCCCAGTTTCTCCATTGCAAGGTGACTTTTCCCTTATTCTCCTCTTTTGCTGCTTCTGTCCTCTGCCCTACAAGAAAGCTTAAAGAAGAGACCAAAGAAGAGGTAAAGTTCACCTCCCCATCCCTGGGCTCTCAGGACAGAGGCAGGTGTTGCATTATGCAGGGGGAGTGTGTTCCTCGGTAATATTATCCTGGGAATTATCTTAGAGAGATTGACCTGTGAATAATAGGCAAGCCTCGGGGTTAGCCTAGCAGTAATTATCTGCTAGACGTTTTCACTAGCCGTATCCTTTCAGGTCAAGAGGCAAACATGAGGACTCATATCCATGCTTCATGGTAAATTATCATTCTATTACAGTGACTTTTGAACCCCAGCAAATGTAAATTGAATTGTCCTTTCTTTATGATATTTATTTGTACGAAAAATTCCAGGGAATTTAAAATGCAAGATGCATAAGCAGTCCAGAGTGTATACAGAGTCTGGGACTGTAATGAAATACTTTAGAAGTTTTCTATTCAAGCAGTTTTGGGGCGATCTGTGATTCACAGATACAGACTGTGTCTTCACGGCAGCATGAGTTATTCAGGGTTAGTCGTTCTTCAGCAAGCCAATTCATGACAAAGGAGTCACGCCGGTACAAGCGTCTTCTTGCACAGAGAGGATATATTAGGAGCACAAGATAGTCATGTTGCAGCAACTCATGAGCTGTATTAGCTTGGCTTTATCCTAAGATGTACTCCTAGGCTGGGGTTCATCCCAACTGGAGGGAACCAGCAGTAGTAGTTTCTTTCCATCAACAGTAAAAGGAGTTGAGAGTGGCCAGCTCACGCGAAGATGTCCTCAACATCCAAAGTTTAACGAGAGATGAATCCGACCCTATGTGTGGATTAGTTCAGAGCAAGTGTCTCCTAGTGTATCCCTGGCCTGCTCTCATTTTTTGCCAAAACTTGCTAGGTTAAACCCTAACTGTGAGTCAACTCTGGGAGTCAGAGCCCTGATGTGGTGGGGTAGCATAGCTCAGTAAACTGGAAATGTGTATACAAAGCTCAGGGAAAAAGGGTTAGAATAAGAGCCTCCTGGTAGCTCTTTCTGTGAGAGAAAACATTTTACCATTATGATACACAGGCAATAGAGAACTGTACCTGGTTAACAGCTTTTGGGTAATATGACTTCCTTTATTGCATGGGGGTCATCAGCATGAAAACATATTGAAATGAATCCTTAAATGGACATAATCCACTTCAAACCGTAACTTGCAGGTATCTTTCTTAATCTGACTTACTGCAGGAATGCCTTAGACCATGGAGAGGTGATTCATTTGAAAATGCACTTGACTTGTTGTTAGTTATTGATATTCTGTGTTTGATTTTGATTTTGCATGCGGCTTAGCCTGCGTGAGGAAAAATCAATAAAATCTGTTTCAGTTTTGTTTATAGTCTGTTTCTCCCTCTGGCTGCCCAAATAGCAATGGTTAGATTTCAGGGTCTATTCTGGGACATGAATGTCTAAAACCAGGAGATTTTAATCTGATTTTTTTTTTTTGTTTCATCCTGGATTTTATAGAAGGGGTTTTTTTGAGATATTATGAAAGCGGTTCCTTAATGAAATGCAAGTTTTGTTTGGAAAAGAAGATGACAAAATATACAGCAAAACAGCCTGGATTAGGTGCATCTGATCAAATGTAAATATTCACAGCTGAGACAGTCACCACAGACTGTTTTTTTAGTTAGTGGAGAGAAACAAGCACATCCAGGGTACAATCTTTTCATTTTAAAAGGCACAGCTAAAATAAAACCACATAATACGTGCCCTAAAAACATCTGCGTCCCTCTGGGGATTAAAAAAGGAGCCCAGGGTGACAAGTTTGGAGGGACACTGCAAATGACTAAAGTTGTATGAATTTCCTTCCAATCTGCATGGGATGTCTCTCTGTCACTCGTGCTGGGATTGCTCCACTGTGCAGAAAAGACACCATTCCTTGGGTGAGAAATCAGGGCTGCAGATTAGTCTTCTAACTACTAGGCTACAAAGTGATGATCCCGTTCTTTCAGGTAGCTTGGCTGCCTTGCATTCTTGCCTGCAAAGGTGAAAAACTTCAACAAGAAGTAAAAAGAGCATCCCCTTCTACACAGCCTTTAAACTGATTCTGAGATCACTCAACAGCAAAAAATGTTAGGTCCTGTGTTAGCAGAAACCCTTTCTCACCTCTGCTTGAAGAAGCAAGTTTTGAACCTACATCTTCTATTTTTTTTGTGAGTTCAGGTCAATATGTTACTGCATAAAAGGGTAGGGAACAGGGCAATGCACCATTGTCCACGTCTTGGAAGAACAGAGAGAGAGTTACTGAAAGGTTATAGATACTCAGGCTGAGGAGGGCTGGCCAACCCAGGAACCTCAAGTTGAGATGAACCAAATAATTTCAGTTCTTAAGCCATGAATGCGGGCAGAGCCTAAGTGCCATATTCGCTTCAGCGACATCCTCTGCTCTCTTTCTGGAGACAACTGGGACTCTCTAAATTCTATGCATGAACTCAAAAGGTAACAAAGAAAAAACACAAATTCATTTTTAGTGGACTTTCAAACATGAGACAGAGGTCCTTGCTGCAGTGGAAAATCCATAGGAGGTCACAGAAGAGTAAAGGTTGAAAATGACTGTTGCAGGGGAAGGGTAAGGAGATGACTCTCTTACTGTAACTTCATCCTTTCTCTGCCAAGTGATTGACAGGATGAATTTGTAGTGAGCCTGTAAGTCTTAATTCCTTCCTTCTGCTGGTGGTATGTCCTGATCTGATGGCTAAATGGCCTTATAAACAGAATTGGGTATAATATTTTGGAGTAGTTTGTTTGCTGTGTAGTGTGGTGTGACATCCATATATCTTAGCAGCTCTCTCTCCCAGAGGAGAAAAAATGAAAATTAGAAAAACATTGACATGAAAGATTTCAGTGGCTTGGTAGGTACTGTTGGTTTAAGCCTGTTGGCCTGAAGAAATAAAAATGAAAAAGAAATAAGGAATACTTCAACCTCCAGAAAGGAAAGCATGCTATTTCAATCCAAGCAAAATGTTTCAGTTGATCCCACTCCTTTTTTTTTTTTTCCTTTTTTTTTCTGTTCAATTTTGCAGCTGCTTTGTTAGTGAAAAGAAAAACAGTAAGAAAGCTCATTCAGATCAGCCCAAGATATAGTTGCTCCTTTTTGATTTTTTTGGATTCAGCTTGCAAATCGGAGAAGGAAATGAAGCTGGAGTCTTGCAAAACTCCTTTAGTAGCATAAACCAATGGCTGTAACATGCATTACTGAGGTAAGATCAAACACTACTGATAGTATTTGGTATTTGTTTTAATATTGCAGTGAAATATGTTACTACTTTACTTTAAACTTGAGCCAAAGTGTATCCTCATGGACAAAATTATGCTGGTTGGAGTGACTGCATGAATGAGGTCCTCTGTATGGGACTGCTGCCCTGAAAATATATAGGGAAAACTGGAAAATCAAAAAACAGTGAAGACAGCAATGACAAAAAACTAGCAGAGTAGAAGTCAATAAGGTGTCTGCTGTGGCATAAAGTTTGATTATTAAATTCAACTAAGTGGTGTAAGACTATATCTTATTACACATGGATATGGAGAATGGTTGCTGCAGGAGAGTTGAAGTAGCAGTAATAGTAATTCCCATCAGGAATTTTGTATTCTACTATAGCATAAATATTTTCTCTTAATAATAATAATTAAAAATGCAGCCATCAGACTTATATCCTGGCTAGATTTTTGTGAACTGAGGTGATTTAAGCAAATTCACCTTGGAGTGTTGTGTAACTGAGCTTTTGAGTCAACATTTACCATTACGATTTAGAATACAATTAAAAAAATGTTTTGGCTTTTAAGGGAAAGGAGAGTAGAACTATTTATAATATTTAGCCTTCAGGTAACTTGGTTATTTCTTTGAATTTCTGTGTCTTAATTAGTAAAAAAAATCAATTCTGACTATTTCAGTGAGGAAAAGGGTAAATGAAAGGTTAAATCTTACGAAGCAGTATGTGAAAGCTAAGAAGGGAGGAAGAAGACATGATAGCTTGGAGGTTAAAAAAGCCTCATTGTAAGCTTCACTGGTTAAAAAAATTGAATTTTTGTAATTCTTTGGTTATGTTATCAGACAAGGCTTATAGTAATCCTCCCAGAAGGTAGATGATCTATAGGCATTTAATGTATTCATGAAAGTTGTGCAGAGTATTGGCAGAATTCAGAGACCGGAGGGGGGAGTTCCCAAGTGAGTGTTGTTGAGCCAGAGACCCCGCTGACTTACAAATCCAGTGTGCAGAAATATGTGCAAAGCATCTGTGCTAGGCGACTGAGTTGTGAGTATCAACGCGTGTCAAAACCAGGCCTCTCATTAGTTCCCACCTCAGGCTGTGTCGGATACGGGTGGAAACGCGTGTCCAAAAGTTGGACTTGACTCACAAGGCAGCAGGTGAACAACCCTGACGCTATCGCTGACAAGCCTGCCAGGAATTTTATTCTGCGTGACATTTCTTGTGGCTGGACCCAAACTCCTTTTGCGCTCTGCAGCAGAGTGAAGGCAACTCTCCACCTCGCAGCAGTGTAGGAAAAGGTTGCCTAAATTTGTCATCTAGTGGGATGACGCCTCTTTCTGTTTATCTGCTATCAAGCTTTTTGCCTTTTGGTCTTTGCTGTGCAAAGGAGGGATGGGACTCTGCATCCAGAGGGCAGGACCCTGGGCTGAGCATCGGAAGATGGAGGAACTGCTTTTCTTGATCATAATATAGGTCTTTCCAATCCTGTGACCTGTTTGACACCCAGCAGCCTCTGATTACTCAAAGGCTCTGAGTACTTAAATATTTGATCTTGCCCCGATTTCTAAATTACAATGTAATTGCTTTATTTGTAAGCCAAGAAGCTGAATACCTCTTCCATATTCTCAATGAGTGACTAATTAGAGAATCTGTGAGGTTTTCCAGCCAGGACGTTATTGAGATAACTGTGCTGAGATCTTTAACTCCAATACAAGTAAATGGTCCTTCTTCCATTGATACCAGGAGTGGTGAAGCTGATGCAAACCAGCTGGGCCTGGTCTTACAGTTTATTTAACAGTAAACTATCTAAAAATATTGATTTGCACTGTCTGTGCTTCTGCTCTCTGCCTCTGACCCGTGGCCTCCTCTTGTGTAAACACACATTCTTTGGATGGTGAGAGACGTAATGATGGTCTGGTTCCATAAGCTGAAATCAGGTTTGTTTAAAAAGCCTCTCCAAGGACACTTCACCCACTGATGGTCCTTATAAATCTGACACTAATAACAACAGTGTGACCTGCCCGGCAATGTGGTAGTGCTGACCGAAAAACCACAAGCTTAAACAAAACTAAGATCGTTTTAACACATTACCATTTATACACCAAGAGATTTTAAAGTTGAGATTTCAATACAGAAAAGCTTCTTCCATGCCATGGACCTGCAATGGAAGGGGCTGGCTCAGTATGGGGGACCAGCCAGCACTTAACTTGGCCATGTTGTGTCTCCTGCAATGGTATTGGTGTACCAAAGAGAAAAGGATGTTGGCTGAATTTTGAGGAGCCTGTTCTTCATCTAAAAAAATTCAGAATCCGAGTGCCGCAGTGGAGTGACTGGCCCTTTGGTGCCTCGCATCCAGTCCTGCCAAGAGACCCAGACCAGGACAGGATAACTGAGTGCTATACGGGGAAGAGCACTAATGTATGCCCTGGGGTACAGATATGTAGGAATATTTAGGAATTATTTATTTATTTGCTGCAAAGATGAACCTAGGTCTTGGTGAGACAGTGTGCAACGGACTGAGGTTGGAGTTGGGGGCACCCAACGCTGCTGGTGGAGGGAGGGGAGGAGAGAGATCTTTAGTCACAGGAGGGCAATTTCTGTGCTCAGATGAGCCTTTCCCAGCTAATTCCGTCAAAATCTTCTATTCCCTTTTCCTTCTAGAAAAAAAAGTGGTACTTGCTTTTATTGGAAAAGGCCAGAAGGGCATTAAGGGATGGGTAAGGATTAGCTCGTGGTATGATTTTCTTTTGCCTTTCAGCCTGGTATCTCTGTAGAAGGGATGTAAATTTTTCCCGTCCAGCTAGTTTGCATTTCAGGCCAGGCTGTGCGCACATTTCAATGCTTGCAGAAATAATCAGTCCCTCCAGATTTTATTAACGAAGGACTGCACACCAACCTCCTGCTGGAGCTGGTTAACACAGACGGCTTGTCTCTCGCTACCTGTGAACCTGGATCTGCAGCCGGTTGTCAGAGTCACTCCACAGTTCATTGATCGAAGGCACCGCACGATTTGTTTGGGCACATAGAGCCTAACGCCTTGGGTAGGAGTCACTGCGCAAACCCAGGCACCTAAAAGAGATGCATCTTAAGACAGACCAGGTCAGTTGTCTCCTGCAGGTACCTATTTCCACTGGGTGCAAAGAAAAGCCAAGGGAGACCAGCTTATACACAAATGTCTAATGTGGGATGATCAGCAGGCTACTAAAAAACCCAATGTGAATATATGTTGTATTCATAGCTTTTTTTAAAGTCATGTTGGGGGTTTAATGCCTGAAACCATTGCACCTTTCTAAAACAATCAGCTGGATTAAAAGATAAGTGAAAGTAATATGTAAAATTCCTGGAAGTGAAGCAAGTTTAAGGGAAATGGCCACTGAGCCAAATTCTTGGGTATTAGGAAAATAGTGTAATTCTGCAACTCTGGATGGAAATACAGGTGGTTTCATATGTGAATTTTAAGCTGACCAGTGAAAAGCAGAGCTAACATCCTTGTAGCCTGCTACAGAGACACCGAGATCCTTGTCACTTATTAAAGTTTTATTTTGTTCCCCCACGAACAAGGCAATTAATTATTTAGAATACCAATCAATCAGGGGTTAGATGTACTAATCAAACACATTCCAGCTGCTAAGTATTGCTCACTTAAGACATTGATCAGCTGTAGGATGCTCTGTAGACCATTTAGATGAGTATTTTCTGATAATGTGCTTTAAACCCCCTTGAGGTCAAATCTTTGACACCGTCTGCTGGACCATGTGGAAGGTTGAATGCCAGACTGTCTGACAGACTGTAATTATTTTCTGTCCTGATGCCCTTTCTGCAGTCATTAGGGGATCAAATTTCTGAGAAAGCCAGAAAAGTTCCTTGTACTTCCAGCAGCTAATGGCCTGAAAATGAGTCTCTTTTGTTATGTTGATGATTTGCCACTGGATGTTGTTTGAAGCCCAGGATCGATTATTTAGAGCTAGCTCCACTGGTGTCATCTATTCTTGGTCTTGTGCGGCTCTACGCTTTCTTGCCATTTCCCCCATTGCTGAAAGATGTATGATTGGTATTGAAATGCATTTAGTCTGCTGGTGGTACCTTCAGTTGCTCTGGTAAGGATAGATGTCAATGGGGAGTCCCTCAGGAGTGCTCATCCAGGACTCTCCAGTCAGATGCTGAATGAGCATGAGGAAGTCTAGATTTTCTGTCTTCCAGGACAATGCCCTGACTGTTCGCAGAAAAAGCTAAGAGAAATTAAGACGACATTTCCCAATAAATAATTGAAGAATGAGACACATTGTTTGCAGTCCTAACATGACTGCAAATTTAGGCTATTGCCTAGCAAGTTACTATACGAATTCCCCTTATGTTGACCCCTGTGGTAATTGGAATTTCAATTATTCATTTTCAATTACAAGCATGGCATGATGATCACAAATGTCATTAAGTATTAAATTACATCTAATGATGGATGGATGGAGGGATAGATAGATGCCTCTCCAGATCTTTTCTTTATTTAATGCCAGTAAATCATGCCTATGTTTTTTATGGAAGAACTTTTTAAAATATGAAAAAGATGGTAAAGTGCCATTTATTTGCTGCAGATACAACCTCTTTAATGCACATTACCTAAGTGCAGCGTAAGTTTTCATCATCTGTGTCATTAAGACGAGTGGTGCCCAGTGTGTGTGTACAAAAAGGCAGGTACTTTGCAGTGAGCGGCAAGGCAAAGGGAGGCCATTTGCTTCCCACCTTATTCGAGATGATATCCCGGTGCTCATAATTGGGATCTGTGTTTAAGAGCCTGCTCCGTGTCTTCCCATCGTGCCTTTGCATCAGAGTGACCTCAATCACACACGGTATTTTAGCAACCTTGAAGTCTGGGTGGGGAAACGATCAGGGAGAGGTGATGCCATAAATACGCTTGACGCGTGTTAGATGCCCTGCATCCTCCTGTGTTATTCCTCGTGAGCAACTTTTACACCCATGAGCAAGAAAGAGGTTGAGGACGTGGGTTTTTTTAGGCCAGGTTTGGCCCTGGACCAGCTCTAGAGCCACAAGGGGTGGTGGGAGGCGGAAAACCAAACGAGTGCCCTTGCTTTGAAATGCATGCAAAGGGGCACTCACCTCCTGCCTTAGCTACCTTTTACTCTTCTACCTGTGGTATTGAGTCCACCCCAGCAGGAAAAAAATTGCAAAAAGACTCCGAGCAGATGAAAGAGCCCAGAACTGTGCACGGGAGGGCCAGGATGCTGGTTGCAGCAAGGCTGGCTTCATGCTGGCTGGCTGTGAAATTTGGACATGAAGTGCTGGCTTTTGGGGTCACTGGGGCCGGGGAGCCTTGGGAGGACTGGAGAGGCTTGCAGCTGAAAGCCAAGCTGGTTTAGCTTCTGCAGGAGGCGATGGGTATTGACGGCGCTAAGAAAAATGCAGTGTCAGACTGCGATAGCTTGCGTTAGAACTACAGAAATTCCTATTTTACGTTCTTGGCATTTTTTAAAGTAGAGCAGGAATCCCACTTTAGGGGAATCCTGTTTCCATGCTATTGCAATGAACTGCTGAATAATCAGGCACTCAGTCTAAATTAGGAGCCCTGAACTATTGATCTTAACATGTGCGTGGATGCCAAATTTCTGATCTTGCATTTCTTGTGCCTTATTTTCCCTGTTTCTAAAAACAACAATACAATTTATTCACAGTCCTATTGTGATGCTTAATTATCCCATAACTGTAAGGTATTTTCAGAACGATACTGTGTGGACATAAGTAATGTCTATAAACTGCTTGGTGTGCCTGACACTGTTATGTTTTATGCAAAACAGAAAAGAGACTCACAATATTAAAATAGCTTGCCCATGGCTGCATATCGGCAGAGGCATTGTCGGGGTAAAGAGAGAAGCTAGTGCTTTTTCTTAAGTATCCCCTTTCTACCAGCCCTTAGTTTCTCATTGTCTGACGGGAATGAGACTATTCTTAGCAAACCCAGATATCCAGAATTTACATTTACGACTTTTACTGTTTACCCATGACCTTTGTAAAGTGGTATCTTCTTTTTTTTTTTTTTTCCCACACCACTCTTTCTGCTGTCCAGGTATTTATTTCTTAATTTTTTTCCTCTTCCCTCTTCCCCCCCCTTCCTCTTTCGCACATAGATGTCTATTCATGTCATGACTTGGAAGCGTTCTTTTGCCAGTTACAACCTCTAACCCCACTTGGATATCAGTCCCTCAGCCTGTCTTCCTCAGGTTTTGTTTATATATTTATCCACTGTCTCCTTTTTCATCCCTTCTCTCCCTAGAATCTATTTCCTGCCTTTCCGAAACCCTTCTCGCAGTGCCTGTAGCAGCAGTTGGGAAATCATCCATCACTGCAATGGTGGCTGTGCTCCCGCCAGGCACAGCTTTCCCAGTGCTGCCCACAGCATTGTGAAGCTGATTAGAGTTGCACGGCCCCAGTCAGGTTTGTGTCGCTGCCAGCGATTCCCGGGAATTGCTACTGTGCAGATTTTGCAGATACAATCTCACCTGAGCTGATGAATAATTCTTCAGGGTTTGTTTTTTTTTTTTCTTCTTCTCCCCCCCCCCCCCTTGCTCAGGTGAGTGGTAAAAATACTAGAACGGGCACCCCCTTCTTACACAAAAACCTGCCTTCTTCCCACCTTATAGAATCATAGAATGGTTTGGGTTGGAAGGGACCTCTAAAGGTCATCTAGTCCAACCCCCCTGCCATGAGCAGGGACATCTTCAACCAGACCAGGTTGCTCAGAGCCCCGTCC
>JAVJGG010000027.1:22147055-22158857 GCA_035590195.1 Aviceda cuculoides
GTGTTCCAGCCCTCTGATCACCTCCATGGCCTCCTCTGGACCCGCTCCAACAGGTCCATGTCCTTCTGATGTTGGGGACCTGGAGCTGGACACAGAACTGCAGGTGGGGTCTCACCAGAGCAGAGCAGAGGGGCAGCACGTATCAATATTCATGCTGGGATGTATCATTTCTACAGCCACTGCTGCCACTGAGTTTCATAATTTTAGTTGCAACGAAGGATAAACTTCAAAGCTCTTAAACAACCTGAATCTGAGAAATCTGATTGCAGGTTTTTTTCAAATTTTGCTCACATATAACCTGATTGCAGAGTGTCTGCAAACCTGCATCCCCAGTAAAAAAAAAGTGGATTCTGGTTGCACAAAGTTGAGTGAAAATTTTCTATACATAATAAACCAATGGCAGTCAAAAAGGCAAGCAAAATATTACATTGTATGTTTGACGGCTATAAAAATATTTAAAATATTGTGAAATAATGGTATAATTTTGCATGTGTTCAGTATTAAATTCAGGCAGATGCAACAGAAGTAGCAGAGAAATTATGAAGTTGGCTATAGTTGAGGACTTTCTGCATAAGAGGAAGAAGATTGAAACAGTAATTCAGAGAGAAAAGGCATACAATTAGCCAAACGTGTAGAAAAAAATTTGTACGGAGAAATTGCATCAGGTTTTTCCATTTACTCTTTCAGGAACCATATTAACAAAACAAGACAAAAAACGTTATCCAATGAAATTGTGTGGCAGTAAATTTAAGCCTGATAAATACATTTTTTTTAAAACACACAATATAACAATTAACCTCTGGATCTCAGGAGGGAAAAAAAAAAGTAAATAGATCTGAGAAAGAGGCAGTGAAAAATCAGAGATTTATATGGAGAGCATATCTACCCTAAACCAGCCAGAATTATGTGATTCTACTAGAGGAGGGCAGGCCCTGATGAGGCTTGGATGGAGATAGGGAGAGTTGTTAAGCCAGAAAATGAAACCCACGCAGTTTCCATTCCACGTGTGGAGGGTCAAACGCTACCGGACCCACATGGTCCCCCACGGGTGTCCCAAGCCCAGGGCACCCTGCAGTCATCCTGTCCTGGCTCTCCTCCATGGAGCTGGAGAGTCATGGAGGAGAGCTTCAGAGAACTGGGAGGAAGCTCAAAAATAAGACCCAGGGAGACAGCCTATGCGCCGTGGAGGTTGAGGAGTTCACCGTCTGCTGTTTGTCAAAGCGCAGATTGACAGGAACTTGGCTTCAGTGTGCAGGCGCCAATGCGTAGATAAACTTTTAGGCAGGGAGGTCTTTTTGGTCTTGCAAACTAAGGCACCGTAAGATTCATTGGCTGGAAGACGAAGTTAAGCAAATTCAACTTTCAAGGAATGTGCAGTTTTCTAGCAGTGAGGGTAATTAAGCATTGCAACGCCTTGCCAGGAGAGGTGGCGGACTCATCATCATTCTCATTCTTTAAAATAAGATTAGCTGTCTTTCAAAAAGACTCAGTACACCTCCTGGGAATAGCTGTTTTGTCTGTGTGTCGAGAAGGGCCGGCGAGAGATCCCTCTGGCCTTAGAGCCTGTGCATCTCTTGAACCATTTTGCGGATGATGAGCTGGGGCACCGTGAGTGAAATTCACCCTGCGGCAGAGTGATACGGCTACATTCGTGTACTGCTTAAATCCCTTTCTGTCCTCAAACTAGAAGTGATGTCGCATTCGTGGCATGCAGGCGCCCTGCTCGGTTCTTATGGCAGGAGATGGTGTTCCAGTCCCAAGTGTCTGCTCTGTCCCTGGAGAC
The DNA here is from genome assembly GCA_035590195.1 of Aviceda cuculoides. Taxonomy (NCBI): domain Eukaryota; kingdom Metazoa; phylum Chordata; class Aves; order Accipitriformes; family Accipitridae; genus Aviceda; species Aviceda cuculoides. The sequence continues at coordinate 22,148,839 of JAVJGG010000027.1, forward strand.
TGCCTGAAAGGCAGGTCCCAGATGGTTGTAGGTTACACCTTCGTACGCAAAAATTGGTAGAAGGTTGTTTAATAAGCTGACCGATAAAAAGAAGCAGTTCAAACAGTGGTTTATGTGGGGTTTTGGTTGTCCCTGCACATGAAGCTGTGACCACTGAGGGAGGGGTCGTAGTCTGGGACAGTTTGGCTGTCAAACTTACCCACCCGGTGCATCCTTCCACCCACCTTTCTGGGTGGGCCACATCTTAGGTGGCTTTCATTCTCAAAGGCTGGGATCCATCTTGCGTAACCTTCGATGTCTCCACCTAAGCAGGCGACCTTGGGCTCTATTTCTGTTTGGTGCTAAGGAAGAGGCACTAGTAAAGGGGTGACTGGGCACAGCTACTGCAGATGTCGCCTTTAAGATGTGATGAATCATAACAGTGCCTCTGTTTCTCCAAGGATTAAAGAGAGAATCTAAGGTAGAAGCTTGGTGGTCTTAATTTGGTCATGTGAACCTATCGATAATATCTCAGCACCTCTGGAAATTTCACCTTTACTTTATGTTTGGTTAGCTAGTTATTAAAGATTAATGATAATAATCAACTGTGACCCACATTATTTATTCATTCTCCTGCTATGCTGCCTGCAACTAATTCCTGCCTGGAAAATGAAGCATTTGGTTGCTTAAAGATTCTCTGCAAATACTTTGTTTTGTTTTTTTGAGAAGGTTCTTAGTGAGGTACAGCTGTGCCAAAACTAGGTCTTCATCTTGTCTGTCTCCTTAATTTGCATCATTGTGTGGCCCATCCAGTTATTTCCTGAACTTTAAAGGGAATCTGTCATTCATTGTTACCAATTAGATGCCTTTACAATATGACCTGGAAACTGTTTTCCCGACAACTTGGTGTTATTAATAACATGCACTACAGCTGGGGCGTGCCAGTAGTTCAGGAGTCACAGAGCAGCGTGACAGTTTAATTTGGTACCTTGATGAGATTTCTGCCTGCAAAGTTGCACAGAATATAAAAGAGTCTGCCAGTATGACATTGGTGGGAGCGCTTTAAGGGATTTCCAGACTGTCTTTACTTATTTGAAAGCATTCACACTCAGTGATTTCAAAAAGCATGTATTGTAGATTAGAAAACTGGAAGGGACAATTCTGATCACCCTAATAATTAATAATATTATTTAAGGTTTTTGATTACTACACAGACATTCGGTGAATAGTCAAAACAGTTCCATCAAGACAAGTAAGAACCATTATTTCTTGTGGTTAAACACCATGCATCCCAGCACCGATGGAGTGCTCTTCATGAAGTTGTAGACTTACACGTGTGTCTTCAGTTTATCAAGTCTAGTATGCAGGGCTGAAGAGCGGTAGGTATACCAAAGCACTGGCTAAAGTGCATCACTGCAGCCAAAGATGTTTCAAATACTCCTATAAGTCACTGTATACAATATATCCCAAATTTGGAAGATAAATCACAGGTTTGCTCTTGCCACTCCAGGCTGTCTTGTTGCTCTGGTGCCAATCCACACTAATCTCACAGCGATCAGTGACTTTGCTGTGGGGAGCCCTGTGGTTGGGATCTTTACTATGGTTGTACTGTGGGTCTGCAGACCCACTGTGATGAAGATGGGGCAAAGCAGAAAGCAAATCTCTGCTTCATCTAAGTCATTTGGCAACTTTCTAAAAGCTACACACAAAAAAAAAACTTATACAAATCTCCCAACACTGCTGTTTGCGTAATGAAATAGAATTTCAATCCAGTTAATGACAAAATGGAAGAATGTCTGGCCTGAACCATTTATGAAGAAGCTGGCAAAAGCTGGACCATTCCCAGATTTTTTTTAACTGTTCACTACAGAATATGCTTCAACAGTAAGTCTGTCAGTGTCTGCCCAAGTCTGCAAGAAACTGAAAGACTATGAGTTGCTCTCACACTATTGCAATGTATGCCAAATTTGAAAAGTAATTCAGCATGGGACCTTTCAAAAGCTTGAGGAGACCCAGGTGCCCAACTCCATACATCAATGTTATTAACTGTATCACTACTAGGTAGAGTAGCAGAAATAGAGTCATGCAATGGCTATGATCTCTGCATATTACCTAGACATTTCCTACAGCATCACAAGATAACCGAGCACCCTAAGAGCTTACAAAAGTGTCAAGGAAAGTACTGATGGCAGAGGAAAGTATCATCAAGTATCAGCTTAGAAAGTTTTCTGAAAGTTTGCTGCTTGCAGTATGTCAAAATAAACACAGGAAACGAGTGAACGAATGAATCAATGGGCAGACGAGTTCTCCTTTTTCCTCTGTTTTCTGAATGAAAGCAACTACTGTACTTATTTTCCAGCTGAGAAGTGAAATTAAATTGTCTGAGTACTTGATGGCCCACTGTTTTTAGAAAGCTATTAAGATGGTGCTATCAAGTATAGGACAGCTTTCTTGACCCTCTTTAGCTGGCTTATCTAGTGGCCCCCTGACGACTTCATCACTGTGCAGAAGGCAGATCATCAGAGGTGACCATGTTTAACAGTGTCTTCCTCTAAGTGGCAATTTAGTGAGCGAGGGAACACACTGAACTGGCTCCTCAATCCGGTGGGGGGGACCTCAGGGAAGAAGGGAACATTCTGTGCTGGTTATCTTGTCTCTAAGGAGCGCAGTGATACAACAGCTTTTCAGTTACTCCAGCTCATACTTTGCCTGGGACTGTGAATTAGAAATGCGAACACTACGAAGTCTATTTGGGATCAGAATATCAAGCAGAAGGGTCCAAGTCTTTCTTATAGAGGTTCTGTAGTGAAAACATGGTTTTTACATAATACTGGCTCTTTATAAAATGTATAGCTCCTAAATCATCATTCTTAGCTGTTCCCTGCAATGCTGATAGCGGACAAACAGCTAGTGAGGTCAGTCAGCTGGACACATCAGGCCAAGTCCTGCTCATTTTGCTTGTCGCTTTATTAGCCTTCAGTCAAGGGAAAACTAACTGATTTTTTTTTTTTTTTTTTTTTGTGACTGAGAAAGGACCTTAGGTATGAATAGCAAAGCAGATTTAATGGTCAAAGCCTTTTTTTTTTTTCCATCACATCTTTGGCAACAACACTTTGACCTGACCTCGCTCCAAGATCCCTGTACTCTGAGCCCCCCACATCCACGCTACCCCTCTGCCATGGGTAGGGTTTCCTACCAAGGTGCTTGAGCAAGGGAGAGGATCACAGACAGCATCTTATTTTTTGGGTCAGCAACCAGGATACTCAGATGTGCTGTATGGTCTCTGCTCGCACAAAGACCCGGTATCTGGAGATCGCTCCTTCTCCGGTCACGAACTCATCCCTGCCAAGGCAGGGACTACTCTGACACCTTCCTCCACGTGTCGGTCAGGCAGAGGTTAATGTGGTGCTTCAGGGGTGTTTAAGGGCATGGGTCTTGTGCTTTCAAAAACTGATCAATGAATGAGAGCCAGGTCTGCTCTCCTGGACATCCAACACTTCCTGCCAGAGGTGTTTTCCCTCTTCTTTCTTTTATTTTACCTTCTGGTCTTTAGTCATGCTGTTTAAAGGGAAAAAAGGTTCCCCTTAGGGGGAACAGTGGCAGGTAGCAATCATTCATCAAAAAGGATCCCTTTCAGAGGCAGAGGGAAGCAGAAAAGACAAATGGCAACAAGACCCTCTAGGCAAATTTCTGGTTAAATACTTCTGGGGGCCCAAGTTCAGACACTTGTTCTGGGAGCAAGCAGCCCTTCTACACCCTGCCTTTCAGTACAGTTGTTTGCTCACAAGCCACACAGGAGCCCAGATTTTGTGATCGTGGAACGGATGAATGATTGTCTTCTCCGTCCAGCTCTGAACCTTTCACTCGGGATTTCTGAACCGTTATTTGCAAAGAGCAAAGCTGCCTATCAGACAATGTCAGCAAATGAACCAAAAGGAGAACTGGTTTCACTCTGAAGTGAACCTATTGTGTGGGCACTTTAGAGCGCGGTGACAGCGGCTTAAGATGCTCCTTTATTTTTCCTTCTGTAGATTGTTCTTTTTAGAAAGCTAACCCTGCATCCGATTATTTTTTATGATCTGAGAAAAGGCTATGGGAACTGTTTATCTTTTTGTGTTTATATAAGTTCTCTAATCTAAATCTAACCACTCATCCATTCAAAAGCAAAAGAGACTTTTATGGTGCTCTGAGAAAGATCCTGCGCTTGTAAATCAGCATATTGCCATTGAATTTCAATTACTTTCACCCTTGGCTAAGTAGACTGCAAGGGATCTAGGTAGCTGGGAGATCTGGCCTTTTGGTTTAGTGGATTGTAATATACAAACTTGTAGGAAATATAGGAATGGATATAATTATAGGTCATTACTCTGAGATAACATAGCTGTAGATTTTATTTGAGCTCTCCAAGTATATTGCTCCACAGTACAAATTCTTCTTTCTTCCCTTTTTTTTTTTTTCTTTTGGTAAAAGTCATTACAGATCCAATTTAAGGGAGGTGATAAAAACGAAGAAGAAAATTCTTTCCCTGTAATTTTATAGGAATGCAGGCTTTGGAGCAGCAGTATTCCTCAAACTCAGATGACTAGCTTGCATTGACATGAGTTGCTTGCACAGTGGAAATATTCTTCAAATTCTTGGCTGCAAAAGAAAATAATCATCAACTTGTTGAAACCATGCCTCCTTGTTGCTGCATAAAATCTAACCATGAGTAGCTTTAATGACCCAGAAGTAAAGGGAGGAGCCTTCTTAATACGGGCACTCATGCAATTTCCAGTTCTGCTTGGGTTTCCATTCATTAGTTGTTTGTAGGATCAGGCTTGAGAAGTCTGTGGGCTGTGCAGCTGAGTACAAACATAGTGAGATATTTAATAATAAGAGGGGAGAAAAGACTAAGAAAGATGATAAAAAAGAGTCTTGGTCCTATTTACCACTGGCACACACAGCTCTCACGGATGTCTGCAAGGGAACAGCGTTTGCAGGATCTACTGACTTTAGATGACTGACATTAAATTTGGAGGAACATTTTTTCTGGAGGCCAGTGCCCTTCGGTCTCTGTCATGGGCCTTATACCTGCTGCCCTCGTTACCCAATCCAAGCATCTGTGTGAGAGATCATGGTTATTCACAGCAGTTTCCATTGAGAGGAAGGGCCCTGTGGACCCTCTGATGTGATGTGGCACTTAACCCTGCCCAAACCCCATCCCAAAATCCTCTCCTGGCTGGAAACAACAACTTTTGTCTCCTTTCCCCTTTGCAGAAATTAACTCAAGGGGAAAAAGGTGACATTATAACCGAAGCCAAGGGGAAAATTTGTCTTTCCATTTTGTAAAGCATCCACACACATAGGTGCATTAGTCAGAGTCTACTTGTAAAAATTAATAGTAATAATAACAACAACAATAATAAAGTGCAGGTGAGTTGATCACATTCAGCTGAAAACTGAGTAGTTTCTATGGCAGTTAATGGTGTTTAGTGTGGCTCATCATCCAGTCTCAAGTTCAACACGGGAAGAGGAAGAACCAAAAAAAAAAGGAAGGCTTTAAGGCAGTGCTTACTGAGAGGATCTCAGAAGTGGTCCTTCCGCATCAACCCTGACCACAAAAGCAGAAGTCCAGCTGTAGTTATCAATACCAGTATCATTTTCCAATAAATTCAGAAATGTATCAATAGTTTGAAGTATCTCCTGCCACACATACCCATCTCACTGGGGACAATCTGCAGCCCAACATCCCAACCTCACTGAAGTCTAGCAGAGATTTCTTCATGACTTAAAAGAAACTAAGATTTTTCTCTGGTCTTCTGACTCCAGTCCTGGACCTTGCCAGGAGGCTGGTCTCTGCTGGCCACCACCATGCCACATTCAGGATGAACTTGCTGAGGTCATGATGACTATAAGCAGTTCCCAGGTATATTTTCCCCATCCAAATATAATTTTCCAGAAGTCTGGACTCTACTGATACTGTATTAGGGAAGCTCTGTTTCCTGTGTACATTCACCTTGCTATCTTCTTGAAAAAGAGATCAAGAATGGCAAACCATTTAATGAGCTCTAAAACTTTTTTTTTAACTCTATCTCCACTCTCCTTTTTCCAGTAAGTCTCCCAAACTTTTCCTTGCTAATTCTTCTCCATTAGTTTATTTACAGCCAGGCCTACAGTTTCTAACTTTCCCTTTTTTGGTCTTGGGTTTTGATCAGAAAAGGTCCAAGGACCTTCTCCCTGTTTTTGCTGCCTGACAAGTGCTGACAGAGCCAAGAGAAAGAAAAGCACAAGCAGGAAGATTAGGACAGGAACATGGGATCTGGGAATTTAGTTCAACTACCCTCTCTATACTTTTTCCACTGCAACTTTAAACACATCCTTTTCTTTCTCACCATCTTTTTTTTACTGATTCAAAGCAAGGAATACCAGTGATTCCTCTATACACTGGAGTTGAGAGGCAGCTAGCTTGTCTAGGAGCAGGGAAGGGAGAAAATGAGAGATGTTTGCATGCTATCACATTTGATAAGGTAAATCATACTTTGCTGCTGCTACTGGAGGATGAAAAGAAATGCATTCCTGTTTTGCAATGAATAATCAAAGTCAGTTCACTTGGGGTTTCTTTCCAGCTAACTCTTGAAGCAGCGCCACGGTGGATTTTTAATGACCCAGAGAGGAGGACAATGACCACAAATGCAGGTTGGGAGCATAGCCTTATTATCTTTTTTTTTACTTCAGTCTCCTTAAACTCCCCCTTTTTTTAAGCCATTGTTCTCTGCCTTTCAGCAGATAGTTCTGTTGTATGGTTATAAATAACTTTACGGGCTGTTTTTACTTACACACACACACTACATTCTGCAAAGTGAATGGCAACACTGAAATCAAGAACCATGCTTATCCAACTCCGAACAAAGGCTCTGCTACTTCTCGGCAGCACCAGGATTTGACCTGGGGGTCCTCTGGAGCAGAGACTACAAAAGATTAACATTTCAGTCTGCTGAGCCCACCAGTGCGGTCTCGCCTTATCTCATAAGCTCTGCCGGAGGAATGAATTACCCTAGTTCATTAAGACTCGTTTTGAATTGTGGTGAGAGGTCGCCACATAAGTCACCTCCAGTCTATTTTGCGAATAATATGGATTATGATAAAAGCTGGCTGGGAGGTTGAAGCCCAAGGATTTTGTTTTCTTTATTCTTCAAGGTGGGTAGAATACAGGGTGGGGAAACCCTGATCTGGACATTTCCTAACACTGCATAGTAGACTATAGAAAAGTCCTTTTTGTTCTTTTTTTTTAAAGCCATGAATGGGTGACCTCTTGATCTTTCTGACCCCTTTATTTTTGCCATGAAAGCACTAAAACTAGCTCTGCCCATACAAAATCTTCTTTCGCTTCAGTTTTCTCATGATTAAATTCCCTGCTGTGTTTTTGTTTAAGTGCTCTGATGCTGCCCTTTGGAATTGGGCAGATGTTTGACTCTTTGAAATAGCTTTTTTTTTTTTTCCTTTTAATTTAGCAATGGTCTACAGTTGAGGCATGTTCATCCACATCAGGAATAAATGAGAAATGAATGTTTCTGTAGTGGCATTCATGTCTCACCATCTAAAAGTACTTTGCAAGGGATACACTGGGATACAGTAATTGATAATTTGCATCAAAACATAATTTGATGCACAGAATGCTGTACATAATAAAGCAAAGGCTATCTCCGTGTTGGGTAGATTACTGGGAATATATTAATTACAGTTGTAGACCTCTTCAAACCTAACCATGTCAAATATAGGTAATGGAGGATAAGGTTGAAGGCAGATGGCATATGATCTACTTTAATAACTTACATAAAAATGAGCAGAAACCAGTCATCGGGGAAAATATGTGAAAATAATGTTGAAGAAAATGGATGTGCTTCAAATATCAGTTAGTTCTGTACATGCATAATCCCACTGGCTTTGTGGGAGCTGTGTTAATTCATTACTGTTGAAAGCACGGTCTTTAGGAGAGGAAAGGTAAACTTGGATAATGTTTAGACCTGGTATTGGAAACATACTTTTATCAGGATTGAACTAAATCCAGATTCTATTTTACCTGACCCTTTGTCAGGCCTCTGTAGACTACGGTCATTAAAGATGAGCATTCATATAACATTAGTAACTAATTGAGATCAAGGCATCATTTTGCTACTTGCTATACAAATAAACTGAATTTTGTCCCAAAGGATAGATAGGCTTAAGATTTACCAGAAGCCAGTAATATACCGGCTGAGCCAAGTGATTCAATGCTCAAGTTTTGCAATGCTGGACTTAGATTTGCTCTGAAAAGATGTATGAATCCCACTAGATCTGGGCAAAACATTCCTCTCAGAAGCAAAGCAAGCCCTGTGGCATCCCTCTTGGCTGCGTTTCAGAGGTGCTTTGCATCACACGACCGAACCTAATGCCCAGCTGCAGCCTCTGGCTGCATTTGGGGGTCTGGGACTGTGTACTCCTCTGCCCCATCAGTCTCACCCACATGAGCAATGCAAGTCCGTATAAATGTAGGTAATGCCTGTTACCCAATTTACTTTCAATTCCATGCACTCAAATGCAAGCCAAATAAACCTGAAAGAAATAACATACAATCTATTAAATAGACATGTACTGGCAACCAACTTGCACTAAAGGCCATACCCCATGGGGACAGTCTGGTTTAATTATCCACTTGAAGACGTGTCTAAGGTTTCCAGCACAATTTTTTCAACCTTTCCTTGAAAAACAAATTCCACCGAAGGACTGATCTTGTTCTGATCCCTCAGGAGGATGGTTAGGATAGGTTTCAAAATGTAAATATAGTCCAAATATTTTAAGCAAGAAAAAGGAGATTTCGTATGAAAAAACCTCTCAAGCTCCAGTCTTGGAATGACTTGCATTCAGGCTCATCTTCCCATGGGATGCCATTAATGGCAATATTGACTGTAGGAAAAGTGAAGCACAGGAGGGTTCAGATCGCAGAGGACAAGGCATGGGCAGCTCCTGTTCACCTTGTACCTAGGAAATAAAGTCAGTGAGATGTGGCTGTGGGTGAGTTAAACAGACCCGTAATCTCCTTCTTCCCATACTTTACAAGAAGAAAGATCATTGTCCTTTCCCCAGCCCTGGCCTGTGGAAGGATGGATATGAGGGAGGAAGAGAGAGAGTGAGAGAGGCTTAAAATGTGTCAGCTTTATCCTAGGAATGGCTGCACTGAAGTAAATTATTGCCTAGCAGTGAATTATCATTTTTGTGAGATCTTAAAAACCAACAGCTGTGAAATTGACTTCTAACCGATTTTAATTGAGATGGGCCAAAACTTAAAATATCAGAAATAAAAAGTCTGGATGTTGTATTGGATCTGGCTGAGACAGACTTAATTTTCCCCACAGCAGCCCTCGCAGTGCTGTGCTCTGTACTGGTAGCTAGAAAGGTGTTGATGACACACCAGTGCTTTGGCCACGGCTGAGCAGTGCTCACACAGCATCAAGGCTGTCTCCAACATTCCCCCCCCACCCTCACTGGGTGGCTGGGGCTGGGCAAGAGCTTGGGAGGGGACATAGCCAGGACATGAACCAAACTGACCAAACAGATATTCCATACCATATGACGTCAGCTCAGTTGTAAAAGCTAAGTAAAGGGAGATGGAAGCGGGGACATTTGTTATTTACATTTCTCTTCCAGAGCAACTGCTACGAGTACTAAATCCCTGCTTCCCAGACATCGCCTGCTGATGGGAAGTAGAGAATAAATCTTTTATTTTCCTTTGCTTTTGTGCATGAACTTTGCTTTTGCTTTATTAAACTGTCCTTATTTTGACACATGAGCCTTTCATTATGTTTTCTCTCCACCATTCAGTTGAGGAGGGGAGTGATAGAGCAGCTTTGGTGGGCACCTGGCATCCAGCCAAGTCAACCCACCACAGGTTTGGGTTGGAAGGGACTTTAAAGATCATCTCATTCCAACCCCCCTGCCATGGGCAGAGACACCTTCCACCAGACCAGGTTGCTCCAAGCCCCATCCAACCTGGCCTTGGACACTGCCAGGGATGGGGCAGCCAC
>JAVJGG010000027.1:22158957-22168964 GCA_035590195.1 Aviceda cuculoides
GAGCAACCGCTGTGCGTCCTGAAGCCCTGCTTCTTTGGAAGTGGCTGGACATTGTCTGTTGATGGGAAGTAGAGAATGAATCTTTTGTTTTCCTTTGTTTCCACATGTGGCCTTTGCTTTTGCTTTATCAAACTCTCTTTCTCTTGACCCACGAGGTTTTTTCCATCTTATTTTCTTCTCCTGTGTCCTGCTGAAGAGGCGAGTGATAGAGCGGCTTGGTGGGCACCTGGCATCCAGCCAAGGTCAACCCACCACAGATGCTTATACCCCTATCTGATGTGTGAATTTCTTTATAGCATTTACTGTATGCCTGTTTCTTCCAGGTATACAGAGGACTGGCATTTTGTTATGAAGTAGTACTTCAGACATCCTCAGACTGTGCTGAAGTTCAGAAACATTCTGGCCATGTTATATGTAGCATTATATCAAGATGTCTTTTTCTTCTCGTCTGAATTCAGAATTGTTTACTTCTTTGTTTTTATCTGCTTGTTTGGAAGTGTCATATTCCAAAAAAGGAGTTCTTGAAATATCTGACTGCCCCAAAATTTTTTAAAATGGTCACATAAAATACCTAAGTTTACACTGTATTTTCCTCCCTCACCTAACAGATATTTAAGCTAGAAATTAAACCAGTGCCTCAAATATATAGAATCATAGAAAGGTTTGGGTTGGAAGGGGTAATCAAAGATCATCTAGTCCAACCCTCCTGCCATGGACAGGAGCACCTTCCACCAGACCAGGTTGCTCAAAGCCCCATCCAAACTGGCCTTGAACACTGCCAGCGATGAGGCAGCCACAGCTTCTCTGGGAAACCTGTTCCACCACCCTCACAGTGAAGAATTTCTTCCTTAAATCTGATTTAAATCTACCCTCTTTCACTTCAAAGCCATTATCCCTTGTCCCGTCATTACATACCTTTGTATAAAGTCCCTCCCCACCTTTCCTGTAGCCCCCCTTTAGGTACTGGAAGGCTGCTATAAGGTCTCCCCAGAGCCTTCTCTTCTCCAGGCTGAACAATCCCAACTCTCTCAGCCTTTCTTCATAGGAAACGTGTTCCAGCCCTCTGACCATCTTTGTGGCCCTCTTCTGGACCTGCTCCAACAGGTCCATGTCCTTCTTACACTGGGGCCCAGAGCTGGATGCAGTACTGCAGGTGGGGTCTCACGAGAGCAGAGTAGGGGGGGAGAATCATCTCTGGTCACGCTTCTTTTGATGCAGCTCAGGGCACGGTTGGCTTTCTGGGCTGCAAATGCACATTGCCGGGTCATGTTGAGCTTCTTGTCGACCAACACCCCTAAGTCCTTCTCCTCAGGGCTGCTCTCAATCCGTTTTCTTCCCAGCCTGTATTTGTGCTTGGGATTGCCCTGACCCAGGTGCAGGACCTTGCACTTGGCCTTGTTGAACTTCATGTGGTTCACACAGGCCCACCTCTCAAGCCCATCCAGGTCCCTCTGGATGGCATCCCTTCCCTCCAGCATGTTGACCACACCACACAGCCTGGTGTCATCAGCAAACTTGCTGAGGGTGCACTCGATCCCACTGTCCATGTCACCAACAAAGATGTTAAACAGTGCCAGTCCCAATATTGACCATGTTCTATGAAGAACATCAGCGATCATGAACTATGGCACCGGAGGTGTCACACTTGGTGGTGACCACTGGCCATGGTGGACATCACTGGGGCAACAACAGCTGATGTGATCCCAGCAGGAGTGCTACCCGCCAGCAACTGCCCAGCTAGCTTGAGCTGTCACTGGTCTGAGCTGTAGCTAAAGCTATAGCTAAAGGCTGGATGTTAAATGTTCTCTTTCAGGCAATTTATGACACCTTGTGCTTTCTATGTAGGTATGTGTTGTCATAGAAAGTGCTGACGTGTGAAGAGCAGAACTCATTTCATTTTGGTGAGCTTTCAGGTGTTTGGCTGTTTACCTTTTTCATACTTGTAGTTGTTTGGTCCCCTTTCAAGTGACAGGAATTGCTAGGTCAGGCTCAACCCATCTTTTTCTACATCTTGGCATATGCACCATTGCCAAATGCTTCTGTGGCAGTTACAACACTATTAATGCAGATGATTATAGATTAGCTTCTGTATAGGGGGAATTATTTGCAAACCTGAGGCTGTCAAATGATGGATTATCTTCACTAACATCCCAAGTAAAGCTTTTTTTGGTGACAAGATTGTGAATATAAATACATAACTTTTTTCTGAAACCTGTAAAATTTGAGAGCAGATACTTAGTCTTAACATAGTTGTTAGGACATCTGCATGGTAGTTATTGAGTGCAAATATGAATAAGAATGTTAAAGGCAAGGTACTAAGTATCACAAGTTAATGACACAACATGCCTTCTTTAAGAAAATATATTCCAATTAATTTGTTTACTATTGTCTCTTCAGAAGACTTCGCTTTAAAAATCAGGTTTTCCTAAAATTATAAGTCGGCTTTTTTTTCTTTCCAGTCTCTTTTTTAACACCACAAACCCCCCTCACTAACTCAGAAGCACACAAAATTGATCGGGCAGAAAGACACCTGGATTGCATTGTTCAGGAGTTAGTAAATTGAACCGAAATTTGGATGGCAGCCTCCACGGAGCTGTAGGCTTCCATGGAATCACTTTAGGTTTGTCATTGCATTCAAACAGCATTGGCCATTCTTTCTACCAAAACAGCTCCCCCAGGGATCCAGATGGCTACTGCTGCTCTCCGTGAGACACTTTTTGTTTTGGTTTCATAACCAGAACAAATGACAAGAGCATAATAGAACACAGACGGCAATTCAGAAATTACGAGCAATCTATTAATCTTTGGGGGCTAATATCACAAAGTAAGGAGTGTAACACTACTCCCAATTTAATTGAAAACTCTCTGCATAAAGGACAATTAATGAGAAATGAACAATTTGGTGTTTCAAGAGAGATGAAATGATGGAACCTCAGGGTATATCAAAGATTTAAGCATTGGATTTGCCTCTCTCCGGTGACAGGTGGGAAATTACTTAGCCATACATGTGCAGTATCTTATACTCTGTGGTGCTGTTCTGCAAAACAGGCCTAACTTTGCCCATTTGTGCTCTCTTTTTTTTATGCCCAGAATACACTGATGTCGGTGGAAAAACAACAAGGTTGTTAAAACCATTGGAACTGATGCCATGAAGAAAGTTGGGTTTTGCAAGTTGATTACTAGAACTAACAATGCCATTGCTGTTGTTTTACAACTCGCCAGGTTTAATGGGCTCCATCTCATACCAAAAGGGGTCTATTTGACCTCCTTTATGAAAGTACCTTGGAAGAAATAGGACACAAAAATGATCAGCTGGGGAGGGCTTTTCATTTTGGTTTTTTTTTTTAGTGATTTGAATGCAGGTTTGTATGCAGGAGCTCCTGAGATTTCCTTTCTCTCTCTCTCAGTTACTGTTTTCGTTCCCAGTCTATGTAACTATAGGAAGGGGTTCATAGGAGCTACTTCTACCAGATCAAGGTAGTGTGGGGATTCATTATTTAGTTTTGATTGCTAGCTGGAGTTTAGCACATCTCATGATTTTAAAGGTCAATACAATGACCAGTTTTGGCCCAAGTTTTGGCCCTTTTGTCTTTGGTAAAAATGCTGCCTTTGATTCCATATAACCAGTGACAAAATGCATTGGCCTGGACACTTTACAGAAATAAACAATTTCATTGAGCATAATGCTTCCTTGCTAGTACTTTGTTCAAGGACAGCATAAGCTTTTATGAAAACTAAAGACAATTTCCATTCATTTCCTCCTTGTGTACTGTTCTAGAGGAGGTCAAGCAATCTGTTTGGACATCATATGCTCTCACTTGAGATTTTTCTGATTCAAGGTGAGGACAGATGAAAAGCTGTGAGTGCAGGTTGTTTTGAATAATATTTGTTTGGCAGCAGTTGCTGCTTTTTGTTCTTTACGAAGAGATTTTGCTGGAGAAAAAAAAGGCAACCGAATAAAATAACCCTTAACATACAATAAAAAGTGTTTAGATTGTTGTAAGGTGGGTTTTATTGATTATGTTACATGTTTGCTACAAGATTTGGAGAGGTACTTGTATTTCAGTACTCCACTTTCAATGCACTGGCCTTGGTTTACTATCTCAGATCTATGTATTTGTAAGTATGCATGGGAGGAATCTCATTAAACTGTGATAAGCTGGAAGATGGGTTTGAAGGAAAGAGCAAGCATTATCAGAATAAGGGAAACGTAGAAATGGGAGAAATGTTTTTCAGTTTGGGAAAAATGTGTTGCTTATTATCTTCCTGAAAACCTGCAGTTGCACAGCAATCAAGGCAATGTGCGGTTTTTGGCTGCCTTGTAATATCAACAGAGGCACCTGTAATATCACAGTGGGAACGCTGCTTTAGGTAAATGTCTCAGGCATGCTGTGCCTGAGCTGTTTCGTTGCTTCATCTTAATACACTCATGCACGTGGATGACCTGGGAATTGTCACATCAAAATAAACAAACATATAAAAAAATAAGCATTAGGCAGGATTCATCTTCATGTTCAACCACATGAATTTTAGTGTCTTGTGAATCGAATTGTGAGCTCGATGGCAAAGCTCCCTTTAAACTTGATCTATTCAATGTAGGCAATGGAGTCCAGAGAGCTATTTATCTGTCCCTGAGGTAGACACCTGCATTTGACCAGCCAAATGGCTTTCTAGACTCCACTGACTGTGCTGATTAGGTCTCCTCTGACTGTAATTGAAGTGTAGGCAGACACCTGCCTCTCATGTAGAGGTCTAATTTTAGGTGTCTGAATCTGGACCTTAACCCACCTTTGCTTTACCAGAGCTGAAACACCAAAAGCTACACACTTCAGAAGAAAATAAAATGATTTATACCTCACGGCAGCACCCACTAGTTTTTCCTGACTCCATCTGATGGTCAGTTTACCATTCAAATCATGAAGATCTGTGATTTTTAGCACTATTCTAGTTGCTGAAAATTCACCTTTGATGCTGTTAACCTTTCTTTACTGCGTTTGTTCACATTCAGATTACCTGTGATGCACCGGGCTTCTCTACAGCATTAGCAGATTTGTCAATAGGATTAGAGTACTAACTGGAATGGGTCCAGCAATTAGCAGCTAAAATATATGAACAGACTTTGATCATTGATGGTGATTGGCACTGTTAGGTCTTTCAGTGGCAGTTTTACAACAGACCCAACTCTTTTGGTTCATTGCTTTGCATTTGCATGTGTGCATTTGTGCTCCCATATATGTGTCGTCATCATTATTCAAGTTTTTACATGGTGGGGGGAATGGGTTGTGAATCATGCGTAGAACCATTAGGCTGTTTCTTGAAACTTTATCTCTTTCTTCTACACTTTTTACTTGCAGTCTCAAACCCTACCTACAACTTATTATGTTAAGCAAAAAATGTTACTGTCTGTTGCTTCTGCAGTGCATCTGTTCACTACATCATTAATCCTAGATTTGCACAGGAAGACAATTGACATTTTTCTTACGGTAGGTAGAGTTACTAAAAGACAAGGAACACGGAAACCATACAGACAACAGGATTTTAGAAAGCTGTTACTTTTAAACCTGTGTAGAGTTGTTATTTGCATTTCTTGCTTGACAGCTGCAGTCAGGAACTTTCTAAAACGTGGCTGCTAATACAGACTGTATATTGCTTTACAAAGAAAAAAAATACTGTTTGTTCTGTACCCTTCTGCAAGTCCATGCACAGATCGGATGATTTCTTATGTTATGGTGGGAAGGATATGCCAGACAACAAAATATCTGCTGGCCTGACCTAGGCTCATTCTGATAACATCTTCCTCAGATCAAGGCCCAAATTCACCTCACTTGTCTTGAACCACCTTAAAACGTGACAACACTTTTCAGCCAGGTATTTGACTAGTTGATAAAAAGTTTAGTATTGCCGTGTTGGACTCATGATTTATGTATCCACAGGTCCCCATGCCACAACACAGTTACAAATCAGGTCATCTAATTAACTAAAACCCAGAAAGTTTTGACTAGTGCCTCTCTGCCAGTCCAAAACAGTGCAACAAATATTGAGCTCCTTTTGTTCCGGCAAGCAAGCAGATGGATGTTCGTGCAGCCAGTCTCTGAACACTTCCAAATGCAAAATGGGAGCTTGCATCCCAGAAGCCACAAAAAGGCTTTATCTTCTTAACATGATTGCTTGTTTTCAGCTAACGGAGCAGTTAGATGGAGACAGGAAATTTATAAAAGCCAGCTTGGGAAAAGAAGTGAGGAGTCTATTTCAAGAGCTATTCCATAGCATCAGCCCCCTTCTGCAAGTATATACGGCTTTTTCTGAGTGTTATATATATTAGATAGTCATCTATTTGATATTAATATCAACAAACACGACTTATCTCTTTAAAAAGGGGATGGAAATGCTCACATGAGCTGTGTGATGCTGTGAGCTGAAGTTTGCTGTAGCCCGTGGATGTCTGTATTGGGTGCTATCGAGTTGTCAGCATAGCTTGCAGCAGGATCCAGGTTATTTACATGCACTACTTAATGAAGTTGAGCCTGTTAGCTCCAAGTGAGCTCTCATTACCTCAAATGGATTCTTAGTCATCAAGAAGTTTCCCCTTTTAGGAATCATAACATATAAAAGTTAACCAAATGCTCACAGCTGATGCACTCTTGGCTGTGAATACTGGTGTGTAAAGCTTTTAGCTGTAACCTGATTCACATCTGCTCTCAGCACTTAAGCTGATGAAAAGTGACAAGCCTGAACCACTGCCACTGACCCAGCCTCTTTCTGTCTTTTTATTAAGTAAATGGCAAAAAATCATACTAATTATTGATAACAATCTGTAATTTCCCAACTCTTTGCAGCATTACGCAGACCATTTTCTGTGCATTTCTAAGCACAAAGTACTGGCTCCAAGGGTCACAGTCCAGTGAGTTAAGAAAAAGCACCAGGATGGGGATGTATGCCAGTTCAAAGGAAGTCATATTTGCTCTCTCCTGGCAGCCCAAAAAAGCCAAAAATGACCCCTGACTTTCTCCTCAGGCTTGAAATGGTTATCTGTATGATTTACTATCTGATATTTTAAAAACTTTGGGGTATTTGAAATGTGCACACAAACAGCCTTCCAACTACATGGAGAAAAATCTTGCAATGATATCTGTGCGTCCTGCAGCCAACACATGTGCTCAATGTTCAGAGATCCGCCAGTTGGACCTGCTGCAATGTAACAGGCCGTTTAAACTCCACAGTGACTGGATAAACACGAA
Organism: Aviceda cuculoides; assembly: GCA_035590195.1. NCBI lineage: Eukaryota > Metazoa > Chordata > Aves > Accipitriformes > Accipitridae > Aviceda > Aviceda cuculoides. Next base: position 22,166,196 of record JAVJGG010000027.1, read on the forward strand.
CATAACTCATCTGGACTGTGAATTCGCAAGATCCTCTTTGCTTTTGCTCTTCTCTTCATGGTTTTTCTTGGGTATCTCTTGATTTTGGAAACAATTCTTACTTTCTTTTCCAAAGGCATGAGTACCCTTCATCGCGTGTTATCGTGTTCCTCCCAGTGTTCTCTGCACGTAGAAGAGATGACTCCTCCTTTACTGCCATTTGGGAAGCATAAAGCTTCCAAATACACTCTGGTGCCAGCTCCACTCACAGGTGGAGAAGGCTGTAATTCTCTCTTCATTATGGTATGTTGTGGGCTGATATGTGCTCCTGGGGTCTTCATTTCCAAGCCAAGCAGAAGCTGTGTCACCACGTTGCATGTAGCCAAACCCATATTAATAGGCGCGATATTAATGAGATATATTAGCTCAGAGTTGTAACGTCGCCAACGCAGTCACACTTTTTGACCTGCAGCTGAGCTGAGTCCTGTAGGCACCTTAGTATGACATCTGCTCACAATATATTGCTCAGACCTATAAACACTACAGAAGTTAGTGACTGAAGGGTGAAAAAGGATCCGCTTTTACCTGGATTCTCCCTTTTCCCGACATATACATAGGTGCAAAAATTGAAAAAAGGGTGCTATTGGAGAACGTGGAGGAGCAATTTCTGAAGTCAAGCCCTTTACCCTGACTCTAAAAGTGAAAAGCAAAAGATGCTTCAAGGGAAACCCAAATCATTCAGCTGGCATAACTTACACAGCCACAAATTCATTGCCACTATCAGTTCTAATAGAGACAGATTATGCTACTGGGCCATGAAAACATGGCCTGAGTTCTGAGGAAATGATTAAAAATCCAGATTGACAACAAAAACTTTTAAGCCACTCAGGATATTTGAGGACCTAGTTCATGCTGTTTAGATGCTTGGACTTAGGAACATTTTGGTGTTTCGTTGGCAGTTAGTTGCATGTAGAGTCGACAAAAGTGACCAAGAGTTTCAAAATACTCCATTTCAAGTATTCCGGATTCCTGCAGCAGTGAGTTCCACTAGAGATTCAAGGTTCCTGGGTTCAAATGACATTTGAGATGAGTATTAGAAACTAGTCTGATGTTCTTTGCTTGGCTGCTAGGTCACATCTTTCTAAAATCCCTACTGACCATTAAAGCTAACAGGATGGGAAGAGTAGGAATGCTGTTTATGGAGTCTGTGACATATCTTTAGCACTAGCAAGGGAGTGTTTAACTACTGCCATGTGGGTGTGCATCCAGCTCTCTGCACTGCTGCTGTGAGCACAGACAGCAAATAAATATAAACAAAGTGGGGAAAAAAAAAAAGGAAATCTTTGTAAACCCACTTGAATGCCATAGCTGAATGACATTCTGTATGATTTAAAGACAAAAAGGCAGGCTTCCCTAACGAAGACAGTAACTTTCTGTCTCCGTCAATGTACCCTGAACAGTTGAATCTACTGACAAGGCACCTATTTTGGATAAAACATTTTATCATCAGTATTTTGATGGCTTCCTCCCCTAATAACCCTAGTATTTCCATTTCTTAAACACGTCCCCATGCTCCAAGTGTTTTCTACCATTTTAAATAGCTCCTTCGTCTCAAAGATGCTGACATCTCCCGAAGTCTGTGTGCTCTTTAGACACCTTCTTTGTCATCATATAACCATATTCTGTATATTTACCTTCGGAAGTCATTCCTCATTAGTGAATCCTTACACATTCCTGTGAATAAAGTGCAATGACAGTGACCACATTTAATGAACCCCTGCTGTTTTGACATATCTTAGGCTTCATGAGACTTGTGGTTATGAATGCAGCGATAGTCCCAGAAAGCTGTGCTCCTCATGGTCTTCTGTGGATCATCAGAGCAGGACTGAAAATGGACAATGAAACTTTGACAAATACAGTCTTGGGAGAAGAGACTCCCTTCCTGCAGGAAATCTTTGGAAGTTTTCATCTCTTACTCATTCAGATGTCAAGGATGAATGAATTCCTGCCATAGCTTGAACCAGTTATTCACTGATCCAGAAGATAAAGATGCACAATCAGTAAACTATCATATTCATAGTATGTAAAATGATTGCACTTTAATCTTAGACAAGAAGCATTTTCGGGGTAATCCCAACATGTTTATCATTCGAATTAAAAAATAATGGCAGCTTTCATCATGATCAGGGTTTTCCAAATAATCCTTTTTTATTATTGTTATTATTTCTAAAGCTTTTTTGTTAGAGTCTAATAGGCAAAGTTTTCCATTGTGATCTGCCCTGCATCCCGCAGTTCTCAGATCTCTGTGGCTCGCAGTCATCCGCTTGCACAGCCAGCACAGGAAAAGCCTTGAGTGAAACAGAATATTTGCAACAGAAGGGCACGCTGCAGAAAAGGTGGGGGGAGAGGTTTGCAATGAAAACACATTTCACAAGAAATAATACTACATCAAACCTACAAATAATATAAAATCTTTCTTTACCTGCTGCTGTGACTTCAGTTGTTAATGCTGCTACACACATCTGTTACACTCGGACCATATCTAAATAAAGGGTCTCAAAGTGATTTATATATAAATAAGGAATAGTAGTCTGTTTCATACAAGGGGAAGGAGGTGATGGTAAGGTAAAAGAACTAGAAAGTAAGTGAGTGGCAGAGAATGCACAGCTGAGCTCAGCATACAACCTTGTCCTCCAATACTTGAAATATGCTTTTGAACCATGTAAAGGTGATTTGGAAGGAGACATAAAGCTTTGTCCCTTTTCATCAAAAATCTGGTGTGAGTGTCGG
>JAVJGG010000027.1:22169064-22263473 GCA_035590195.1 Aviceda cuculoides
TCTCATCCCCTCCCCCCCCATCCCCCCCCCCCGATATCACTGTGTTTAGGCATGTAGGCAAAAGTTTGACTTTGTAGTGGTGAATACCCTCATGAGTTTGTGTGGTATTTGAGATTTAATTCTTTTTTCTTAGTGGCTACAAAGGCCAGGAAAAAGAAGTCTTCATTTTCCTCATAAAGGGAGGAAAGAATCTATCCGACTCTTTACTCCCTTTAAAATAGAAGTCCTAAAAAATGTGAGTTTCGCTATGGCTTGTCCATAGGACCTCGAAGTCAGAGATAAAGAAAGTGTTGCTAAATGTGTAAGTCAAAAAGGATGTAGTCTGATTGTTTTTATCTGCCTTTGGATAAGTCTTTGGATCAGTCATACTGAATTGTTATACATTTCTGAACAACCATGCTGATTGCTTCCACGCACTGCAGCCTGCCTGCTAATTGCTTCCTTTTTCTTCTTGTCTCTGTAAATTCTTGACACCCTCTGGCTGAATGAGGCCTATGACTATATGGCAAATTCTGCATGTAAGTGCAGAATAACTTCAGAATTATTTGGCTTTACTGCATTAGTGCCAGACTTATACCACTGTAGCAAAGAAGAACTGCGTCCATAGTAAGCCTCATGACAAGATACTGGTAAGAGCAGCAACACCTTTGCAGTGCAGTCCAGCTCTTAGATGTAAGTCAGTAACAGCTATCTTCTTCTTCAGGCACAATTGCATGGGGCTGTACCCTCATATGCATTTACAATTTAAGCATCCATGTGTAGACCTTGATATTTGATTATGATTCATTCTAATGGTAAAAGCAAATAAAGCCCAATGAGGGAGAAAATCAAGGTGCTGGGGGTGTATAGCACAGTGCTGGTGATCTCACAGGAGACCTCTCCATATGCGATTCTAGGTAGGACTAGAAAACAGAGCTCCAGCTAATCCATTTTTGGATGAAAATTAGGAGCAAATGTCCCTAATGTTATTGTTTTTTCCACAGGCATTTATGCAGTAACTGTGATATAAGACAAAGACTAATTATGAAGCAGGAGCATTTGTGGGTGGGAATGTGATGTTGTGCTCTTTCCAGAGGAATGGTTTCAGCCCTGAAAATGCTAGCAATCTTATTTCAAGCCCAACCATATTTGGGATTCTTCAAGTCTTGGAGTCAGATAATTAGGCAAAGATCTCACCTTTCATTGAAAAGGAAAAGGTTCTCAGATTTTCTAGTCACAAAGAACTAGCTTGAAAACAAGCCCTAATTCTGGAGCAAATTGTTAAGATTCAGGGGAAAAACTTTGACACTTCTTCTTTGTTTTTTTTTTACCTTTTTAATGAAACTGCTAATGACACATGAAGATGTATGGACTTAAGAAGACTGTGTTGTGTAAGAAACTATGGCACTTGTTTGGCCTATAACTGTGATTATGTAATGTGTCAACCCCATTGGATGGCAGCACCACCACAAATGGTTTCTTTATCTCCTCCTTAAGTTTTCTCACCGTATCTTCTCAGCTCTCCTGTCTGTTTGTTTGAGAAGAAAATTACCACAAGTCATCCTTAATTCATAACAAGGAAGGAGTATTGCCTGCTGGATTTCAAACTGGCATGGCAGCCTGGCTTCTCTGCTGGCTATTTAGCAAGTTACTTCCCTCTCTCTGAATCAGTTTCTCCATCTGTAGAATGGCCTCCTTCCTAAAAAACTTTGAGTTCCACTGATTGCTCAAAAAGCTGAATATAAAGAGTGGAGCTGACATGTTAGAGAGGGATGGCAGCCACTTTGGTGAGAAAACAAAGGGGGAGCAGGGAGTTCTTAAATGTAGCATTAGAAAAATTGAGTGAGCAACAAGCTAGGGAAGGAAGGAAGTTGGAAGCAAAGAAAATGGATGAATGTGAGACATCAGTTTAATGTGGGGACATTTAGAGGGTGGTAGCTAAGTAACAGAGGAATCTGTATTGATCAGCTCTGAGGCTACAGAGGGTACGTCCAAGCTGGCAGTTAATAATAAAGGAATCATAGGATCATAAGTCTGGAAGAGAGTCAGAAGACCCCAAGGAAGGATCAGCTGTATCTCTGTCATTTCTGGTGCATGTTTCCATAATTTGTTTTGAAGACTTCCTTTGATGGAGACTCCACAGCCTCCCTAGACTATCTGTCTCAGTGTTTACCTCACCCTTAGAAAGTTCCTCTTAATGTCACGTCTGAATCTTCCTTGCTTTATTTTAAAGTAGTTACTTATTCTCCTGGCCTCAGTGGATGTGAAGGAGAAATTATTCTTTTCCTCTTTGTGGTAGCCTTGTATGCATTTCCTCACAGTCACAATTCATTCACTTTTTCTGGCAATTTTCTGAGTCTTTCTTCAAGATGCTATCTGCTGCAATTTTTCCAGGTGAGACATACCTTCTTTGAAGTAGAGGGCTCAAAACTCAGCAAGGGTTTTTTCAAGCCTGCTCCCGTGTTGAGGCTTGTGTGCCATCCAGTTTATTTATATACCAGAAGATGCTCAGATGGTTTTTTGGGGTCAGCTCTTCAAGGAGGCCATCTTGAATATATCAACATCTTCCTTAGCTGGTCCCAGGTTCTCATACCTACTACTGTTTGGCCAGAGACAAGAATTACAGAGCTCAATCCACCAGCAGGGTCCCAGGATGATGATCTCCTGGGCAAGCATTGGTTACTCGCAATGCAATGTACGGTGCATATCTCGGCTACTGGAACTAGCCATGTAGGCAGAAAATGAATGTCACTTAGGACTGAATGAATTTAAACCTCCTGGTGCCCTGCATATTGACAGATGATAGGTCAGGGAGCAGAGTCAACATATACCATCCTTAAAGATGGACTTTTAGATAAAAACCTGTCTTTCTTTCTTTCTTTCTTCCTTCCTTCTTTTCTTTCTTTCTTTCTTTCTTTCTTTCTTTCTTTCTTTCTTTCTTTCTTTCTCTTTGGGCTTTGTGAGTACTTTACAAGAAAAGAAGTGCAGGAAGCTGTTGTGGTACTTTCTACTTTTATGACATATACGCAGAACTGCACAGAACACTCAAGAACAGGCATGTCCAGAGGATACTGATTCATCCATCCTGCTCATCCATCTCTTATTTTTTCCAGCCACTGGATTGTGATTTTAAGGTCATCAATGCAAACCAAGTGCCATCCACACCAGCATCTACTGCAGAGCAATCTCACCTGCACTCGCTGTGGCTTTAAAGTACTGCAAGCTTCATGCGAGCAGACTCTAACCACAAAGGACCAGTAAAAAAGCTCTTTCTGTCCGACATGAATTAGGACGCTCAGTTAAAAATTCATAGGAAGATTACATAAAACCATATGCTGCCTTTATTTTTCCCCTTTTGCATTAAAAATGTACAGCTGCTCTGCATTAGACATTCCATTAGCCTGCGAGTCTCACAATCTGGACTTTGTAGTTAACGGTGGGGGGAGGACTAACAGGGAGGGGAGAAGGGAGAGAATGAAAGTGGTTTAGGCACAGTATTCAAGGCTTCCTTAAAAAAGGCAGCATATAACGTGGATGGCGAGTTTAAGTGTGGGAGTAGAAGGTCTGCTGAAGAGGAACTGTGTGTTAGAAGAGACCTGTTTTTGGAATTATTGGCTTGCCCTCAGAGCCTCTGAGCAGCATCAGCAATAATTAAAATGATATAACCTGTTTCCTGTGGTCATTTGGGAAGAAAATAAAAAATCTATATTCCAAATGGACTCAGGAAATGTTTAGACTCCTCTAACAGTGTTAAGTCGCAGAGAGTTTTATGGCCACTCCGTTTCTTCTGCAGGAGACCCTTTAATTTAGTTGGAAGTCTTGAAGGGTCCAGTTTTATTATTAGATAATTGACTGTGTTGGGCAGTTAATTGCCTGGGATTGAATATGTGGCCACTTAATGTACTGACAAAGTGAATCACTTTGCAATAATCTTTCTATACATTATAAGGAGATGCATTCCAAAGAGTTCTCCTGATGAAGTTGTGTCAATAAGTGTCCTAGAAGCCTATATGGGAAAGCTTGTGGAGATGCTGCTAGGTATAGGCGTGCAGTGTGAAGACAAGCTCAGCACCAGGTAATCTGGCTATAGAATAGCTAATAGTCCGCTTGGTCACACACGCTAGTCCCGAGTCTGTCTTCGTTCATGGGGCAGAAGCAAAGAGCAAAATTGGGAGCTTCTGGGTCTGTCAGAAGTGATGGGTCTTATTTACATTGTGAACTCAGCTACACGTATTTAGTCATTCCAGGTGGCATGTGCTGTCCCTACGCAAAAAAAAACCCAAAAAACCCAACAAACACAGGAGATAGCCCAAAGAGTATTTTAAATATCTTCAGCAGACAAAGAAAAGAAGTATTTTGTTAATCATTTATTAATTATGAACGGGATGTTTCATTTCAAACCTAGGCATATTTCAACATTTTAAAAAAAAATTATTTTACATTAAATACAAAAAATGAGATACAGCACCAGAACCTATTTTCTCCCTACATGGGTTTATTTTCTGCATGTGCTTATTTCTTCTTGGTCTTATCCAGTATTAAAAATCATAAACATTGCACCTTCTTGGATTGATTATAGTTCTTCACATTTACACGAGATGAGAAAACTGAACAAATAATTTTTTTGGTTTGAGCCACAAATAAAATTTTAATACAAGGCACTGTGAAATGTGTGATGCAGTCAACATTGCTAAGCTGCATGTTTAATTAACCACTGCCTGAGTGCAGGTACTAGGCAACAAGAACACAGGAGCACATTAAAGTGCCTTAATTAAATTATACACAGTATGGCCTTATTTAATTGTACACAGGACATGGTTTCTCCTTGTTTTTATTCCTACATGTCTTTGTTTTCTACATCATCAAGCAGATGGAGTACTTTCAAGGTACATTTTATTCATAAGAAAATAAGGAGATTTTTCCCACATTTGGGGGGGATGGATAAAATTTAATAAAGTGCTTTGTTTCTCTAAGCATGCTGCAGGATGAGCATACCAGTATAAGAAGCATCACAGTGAGCATCATGAATGAATCCTCACTTCAGATCATAGTCTCTTGAAATTCAAATTGCATATCATGCACCAAATACAGCTCTCTGCGTTGCTGTCTTGGTCTAGGAAACAATTTTAAACATGGATGTATGTAATGCCCGTAAATTTTTGGCTGATGACCATTTCTTTTGTAGCTTTATACAGTCTGATAGGCTTCTAATAGTTTAAGCAAGTATTTTTTTAAATTAGTTGTGCTGGAATTGACCACTGAAATAAACACTGTGGGTAAAACATATATTAATAAAGCAGATACTTCAAAGTTTGCCTTAATAATAGAACAGAATAAAAAGAACGAGTCTGGAAGGGTGAGACCTTAGTTACAGCCCAGAGCAGATGTCATGGCCAGACATAATCTCTGCTCTCCTAGGGAGCACAGCTGATACTCTGCAAAACTCTCCAGCTACAAGAGCTGTGAAAAAAGACCTGTTTCTGCACGTTTTAAAGAAACATCTTGACCTTTGTGTCTCAGGAACACAACTTTATGTGACTGTGAATCACTCCGAGCGAGCTGCTGTGTGCCAGAGAGACGCGGCGCAGCCGCCTTCCTTCGGCTCAGTGCATTGAGCTTCGGGTAAACTGAGGTGTTGCAGTAGTACCTGTTTCTCTCAAGCTTGAACTTGGCCACAATCTTAAAACTGAGCCTGATAAGGGCTGGATTTGGGAAACCTCTCCTTTGCTGCCAAGGCTGGTTCCTCCCAATGTGGGTGTAGTAGTCTACGCCTCAGCCTTGTGTCTGCAGCAGCATCTTAGTCCCTTCCGAGCGACACAAAAGACAAACAAAACCCCTCCACTCTTCAATGCAAATCCAACTTCGAATGCTCTTAAGAGGGCTTCCTAGGAGGCCTTCAAGCAAAGTGGTCTCGGAAATAGGATGAATTAGCCCTTCTCTGTGCTATCTCAGCCCTGGCTTCTCTCCGACTAACTTCTCCCACTCTGGAGCTTGGCTTGACCAGTTACGGCTTGACTGGCCTTCTTCAGAGGCAAGACAGCCCTGGCAGTGCAGAGCTGGAGGCCTCTCTTCACTGGTGACTTCACGCACAAGTAGTTCATGGCTCATGGCCCAGCTAGAAATGTGCGGGGCCAGGGAGTGGGAAAGAGGACGGCACAGTGAGCTGTGGATGCCTGCAGTAGGTGTTGGGGCACGCAGTGATGGAAGCATGTGAGGTGGTATCAGATCAACGTCATTCTCAGTGTGGGAGATTTCGTATGATCCTGCGCTTCTCCTCATACAGATTTTCTTAGGCTGGGGTTCTGGAGAGTAATGCTGACCTCTTAATCTTTGCAAGCACAGAAGATCTGAAGTATTAATTACTGTTATGGGAACTTCACCCATAAAGATGTCAAAATGGGCAGGGATGATGTGAAAACTCCGCTGAAACTCTCCATCCTTAACAAAGCTTAAAGAAACCTAACATTGTACCAATGTTTTAAAAGGGTAAATGGAACAACCCAGGTAATTATAGTCTTGTCAGATTGACATTGATCCCAGGCAAAATAATGGAATGGCTGATGCAGCTCTCAAATAGTAAAGACATACAAGAGGGTAATGTAATTAATGCCAATCAATGTAGTTTTCTGAAAAAAACTATATATCTTGTCAAATCATCCTGATGTCTTTTTTATGAGATTACAAGTTTGGTAGAGAAATGTAATAGTTTTGATGTAATAGACTTAGACTTCTATAAGGCTTGACTTCGTGTTGCATGACATGTTGATTAAGAAACCAGAATGATACAAGCTCAAACCAGAACTTATTAAAAGGATAAAACCTAGCTGAATATTAGGTCTTAAAATGCGTTTGTGAATGGGAACATCAAGCAGGGCTGTTTCTAGCGGACCAAGCACATGTGATTTCCTGAGCCTCTACTGTTTGATATTTGTAGGAACAACATGGAAGAAGATGTACTCATTACTGATAAAGTTTTCAGATTTCACAGTTTGAGGGAGTGATAAACCATGAATAGGACTGATCACTGATACAGAACAATCTGGACTGCTTGATGGCAGGGTATGAGACAAAAGTAGAGTCAAATGTGTAGAAACAAAGGCCACAGATCGATTCTCTTTTCAGAGGCAGTGATTCAGAGATATGTTTGAGGGGTCCTGGTTTATCACTCACTGAACATTAGTGCCAAAAATAAGTAATGTAGTTTTAGGGGGGATCTTGAGTAAAACTAACTGTGTCACCTTTGTGTTTTGTGCTGATGAGACTGCTATCAGAATATTGTATGTGGTATCAACAGGGTTGTTAAAAAACTGGGGATGGTTGAGGCAAAATTCCTGAGAATGATTAAGCAATTTAAAAACATGCACATAATGGAAGATTTCAGAATACCATAAATATGGTTTGACTTAAAGAAGTAGAAAGAGACTTGATTAGGTCCTTACATATACTTTTGCAGAAAATAAACATTGAGAATGGCTCTTCAGTCTGTTGAAAAGAGCTGAGAACCTGTTCTAGCCTGAACCTAGACAGCTTCATCCTTGAAATTAGGCACTAATTTTTCAAGGGTTGTATTTAATCCTGCAAATAACTGGGGATTTTAAAATCAAGATAAGATACCTTCTTCAAAGATAGGATCTAGTTCAAAGTCATTATGTAGAAATGCAGAATGGTGATTGTAAAGGTCCTTTAAAATCCTTGAATCTCTGAGTATCAGTGTATAGCAATTCTGTGTATTCTTGTCAGAGTCTCTGGCAAAATTTGGATTAGCTTCAGTGATGAAAGATCCATGCCCTCCTACATACGTCGTTATGTTATCTCACCCTACTCCTCACACTGAGATCTCTTCCGTGGCCACCTATGCAGTAACACATCACTGCCTCCTTTTCTACTGGGGGAAAAACTGACCTCTTCAAGAAGGTAGACCATTGAAATAGCTCATTTTCCAGAAATACTGGAAATAAAAGACTAAATAAATTAAAAAAAAAAAAAAAAGACAAAATAAAACACTATTGCATGCTTTTTGCTCTGGGCCAGAGCCTTGCCTTTGGCTGCTGGAGCTTAATTTTAGCTTCTGGTAGCTCTCCCTTTGGACCCTTCTTTATTCTCTACTTTATGGCCCAACTTCCATCGCACTTGAGCTGAACTCCCAGTCTTCTCACTGTACCATATAGAAAAGTAAGAGAATAAGAAGTGATCAGAGCTGGTGTCTATTGCCCGTATTTAACAGTGTTTCTTTAGCTGTTTAGCACCAAAGACTGCTCTTCAGAGGATACAGAGAGAAAACCCTAACTCTGCATAGCGATGCCTACATCCTAGTGAATCAGTTAACTACACACATGCTCCTACTAATAATGAGAGGTCGTTTGGTGAAGATTGCAGCTTGTATCATATCCCTAAACCCTGATACTTTCCTGGGCTTTAGCAGAAAGGCTTTTAACCTTGTACTTAGAGGAAAACAATCATGTGGCTGTTGGGAAAGAGCTTCAGAACGAGTTACACCAAGTAATTTTGTATAAAAGCATTCTTTGCTTCCCGCCCTCAACGGTTCTCTTTCTGGGAACCTCTACCCTTACGTATGAATCTGAGTTCAGTGATAATGTTTAGCTCTCATGACATCAAGAGTCGCACACTTAATCTCCAAAGCACTTTCTAAGCATTAATTAATTAAGCCTCTCCTTCCTGCATGTGGTAAGGATTTGTGATAGTCATCTTCTCACTTAGCAGTTACAGAAAGGTTGTGATTTGCCATGCGTCTCCTCAGTAACCAGTGTCAGAGCCATAATTAATATTGTGGGTTCCAGTTCACTGTCCTTTGCTCTCATCCTTTAATATCTCAATAGTGTCATTTAGAAAAAAGAGGTTTGGAAGGAACAAGTATCGAGGTAGTTAGCTGACAATGAGAAAGTGAAGTCAAGTTCTCCATAGGTCTGCTATGCATTTTTTCATCTCCTCCCATTATCACTGGCTTTATTTGCCTGGTTCATATATCCCCTGAAATATGCCTGGGCTTTGCCTAGGAGATTGCTTGTTATTACAGACCAAACCCAAACCAGAAAGGGTGCTGAAATTAAACAATGTGGGCAGTCACGCTTGAGTTCTCAAGCCTAAACCCCGTCCCTGTTTAATTTAGTGGAATAGTTGTAGCTTTTGTGTCTGACTTCACCATTTATTAACTTGAGGAATATTCTGGGCCCCATGTGATTTGATACTGTAAGAAAAAAAGGATCATGATACTAAATAAGCTGGATGGTGGATACAAGAAAGGATGTGCTTTCCTTTCTGTTTTTTTTGTCTGCATGTGCTCTTACGAACCACATTGAACCTCCTTGGTGCCACACTTCTCGCCCCTGTTATGACTTTGAGGCTGGATAGCAGCAGTGTGCATGATAATATCAAAACCTAGGGACAGGTCTGGTAATTCGAGACTCATTTTCCTTCATCTGTGAACAGGAGCAGGCTGTTATCAGCTTGATCCAGGGCTGTCTGTGTGCACCGTGCTGCCTGTCCGTGGCAGAAGGGGATGCCATGTGGGTATTCCTCTGGGTATTGTCTGGGAGGCCAAAAGGCCATTATCTAGACTGAAGGCTTGACTTTTTTTCTCAAAGATAGAGGATGTTGTTTTTTTCTGGACAAGCAAGTGGTCTTCATGCTTTCTTTACGTACTTCGCATGTGAGGGAGATATGATAGATGTATCTAACCACTTGGATTTGGACTGAGACCATCAATCCATATTGTAGACAGCAGAGAGTGGGAAGTAACTAATAAAAACTTCTGGTAGCAGTGATACTGGGAAGGATTTGACCTCTGCATCACCTTACAAACCTCAGACTATCATGGTTCCCTCCTGCAGTTATTCTAATGAGCTGAAAAAATGGTTTTGGACATACTTTCAGAGTGTTGTTGAGACATAAATACACTCTAAGTGAGAACTACATAATGTTTTCCTGTTTGTGCATAAAAAATAATGGAGCAGTAAGCCAGTGACCCAGAAGTGAAAGCCTGTGCATTCCATATTGCCAATTTATTGCACATGCAAAATTTAAGTATATAACTTAATTCCAGTGCAGTTATAGAGCTTCAGTGTGGTTACTCTAATCTGTTTTCAGTAATTTAGATTCTAAGCACTGCCCTTTCAGCTCGGTGGTCTGCCATAGAACAGTCATGCGTGTTTCTTACTATTGCTGGGAGCTCCTTGTTCTATAATCACTGATGAATGGTCATTCCCACCTGTGCGTCCTAACAGAGGTGGTGCAGTCGGTCTGCCCTGGTGCTTGGATGCTCCAGAGATGTTTCCACAGATCTGGATCACACGTACCCTGGCTGAGGCCAAACTCCCAGAGTTTGTGATGCTTGAGTCCCTGAGCTATTCTTACAGACATCAGTGATCAGCTTTAAGGGCCAGGTGGAAATCAGTCAACGGCTTAGTTTCGTTTGGATGGGGGATAAAGGAAAGAAGAAATTAAGCTGCAATAATTCTTCCTGCCATTGTCCAGGCATAAATGTCTGTGCCTAGCTGTAAAGCACACATACAATAAGCCTAATGCTTACCGACCACATTAGACTTGCAATGCACATGCTGGACACCTTCCCAGGTGAGTCCTGGCCTGCCTGGTGTTTGCTGCCAGAATTGGATGTACTGCTTTTGCAGGCTGAGACTATGGAGCATGTGCAAGTCTGGCATTTCCAGGGGGAAATGTTTGTTTTCCATGCCTGCACCACAGAGCTGATCTGTTCAAGCAACATGGAAATGTCTGTCATTTCCAGACCTGAGGCAGGCGAGTGGATCCCACATCTGACTGGAGCTGACATATATCAGAAATCCAGGAGAAATGTAAAAATCCTTAACCTTTTTTTTTTTTTTTTCCCCCAGAAGAAAAAACAAATTACCCTAGACAGACCATAGCTCTAGCAGAGACAATAGCTAGGAGGCCATGGCCATTACTTCGCTCCCAATCAGCAAGATGTTTTTGCTGTGACCCTGGGAATAGGAGGGCGTACAGCGTTCTCTAAGCCACTGGTCTTTGCTTTTCTCCTCTGTTCCCTGACAAATTTGTCACACTGCAGACTGGGAAACATAGACATGGTGGTGCAATAAGTAAAATTATGCTGCAGGCTTTGGACTGAGGAAACTTTGCCTTTAGGGCTTAGGAAAGAGCATCAGAGATGGACTTGGAGGTGGATTCACTGGGCTAACGGAGAACTGGGTCACCTTGTAGTGGAGGCAAGATATGAGATTTAACACACCAGTGGTCTGTTTCTACATGACAAATAGCCTCTGTTCTTGAACTACAGTAGTAGAACCAAGTTAGTAACTCTGCAAAAGAGAACGACATGAAAAGAAAATAAAAATATCCCCAACAACCAGTGGTTTAGTAGAAAGTTCAAACCATGTCATGTCTCCAGGATAAATATTGCATTTATTTATCTAAATCCCATCGCATTTCCAACCTTTTGGAACCCTTTCTTCCTTGAAAGATGAAAGGATAATAGATGAGGAAAGAAACTGGATCCCTCATGAATTAACTAGCTACTAGTTTTTTTCTGTGTGGGTTTGCAAGTGGTAGACTGTTATCATAGACCTCGATGGGTAACTTCTCATTGTGGTTGATACAGCATAAACGTGTGTATCTCAGTGAAAATGATGGCTCCTAGATACTCAAATTTCAGTTTTATATGGTCCAAACACCATTACTGTAAACAGTGTTACTGTAGTTGTTGTTAATAAAACACTTTAATGTAATCATTATTTACCTGTCCCATGTCCTCCCAGCAGCAGCTCTGGGTAGACATGTCTATGCAATTAGAATTAATGCAAACCACTTAAAACTCAAATGCCTAGTTTATTTTCAAATGGGAAGGTCAGCATCATTATCCTTGGTGGATTCAATTACCAAATCCTGCATAATCACAGAGTGTGCTTCCTGTCTGCTAATCATGACTTGCTCTGCATACATTATGTGCAAATATAACCAAAACAAGAGATGGCATTTCCATATGTTTCATGCCTGTAATTACTTCTTACAGGTTGCGTTTAACTTTCTTAGTATAATGTAAATTCCTTTTATTGGCTTTGTTTTTTAAAAAAACACAAAAGAATAATAAAAACCGGTGGCAAGTAAAAATAGGAAAGCATCTGTATGCAATTAATCCTTCTGCTTCATTTAGACCCCACAGAATCTGTGAATGTAAGTCACAACAGTAGAACAGAGTTGTTAGAGACATTACGTTTGGAAACGCCTCTCACAAAGAACAGCATGTGTAATTGTTGGCTTTGGAATTACTTTGTTGGTTTTGGTTTAGTTTTGCTTAAGGAAGAGAATTCTAATAAACTTGTATTCAACATTTTTTTATCATTGAAGTGTTCACCGCTATTGTAAACAAAAATCCTAATGACAAGAACAGGGAAAATTAACACACAATAAAAAATACAGTCACCTAATTAAATGTAAACATCCTCTAATGAGAGAAATTGCATTCTGGTATGGAGAGATTGATCTACAACCAGTGTGAAATCAACAGGTGTCTTTCCCAGAGCTCAGTCAGTTTTGAGCCAGAGTTGTTAAATATGTGCCTTCTCTGTGCTATATTTAGAGCTCTGCAGGGTTAGAAGCTAGTAATTTTTTTATATTCTCGAAAATATAATTTCCCCCATCCAGCTGCTTCAGGTAATTGTGTGTATGTGCATGCACACACATGAACAGGCACACTTTGTTGAGCTTGGGACTCTGAAGTATAGAGGTTTGCTTCATTTTCTGCCTTGGATTCTTCTCCCCTTGACATCCTCAGGGCATGTGAACATCCTCCCCTTTCTAACGCTGTGGTAATATGCCATCTGGATGGAAAGTATCACATATTAATATTAGGGCACAGCAGATCTCCAGCTTCTACCTTGCCATGACAGCTATCGTGAAGCTGCTATCACACCTGGTTTTATTCTTCCTTGATGTGTGGAAGACTTATCATCCCACAAACAGCAGGGAAACCAGCTCCTGCGTTTGACTAGCGTGGAGAGGTGCTGCGTCGCCACACTCCGGTGGTCCTCTCTCCCCCAAAAGGTCCCTCTTATTTGAGGATGGCTCTGAAGCCACCCAAGAGACCAGGCTCAGTCCCACTGGGTTCCCACCAAAGCAGGCGAGATGCCACGTCCCCACATGCCACCCAGCACGCGAGGGCAGCTGGTCTTTGAGCTTCCCACAAGAAGTCCCCTCGCCGTCACGACGCAGACACCCGTTGGGAAGGTGGGTGGGCTGAGAAATAGGTTGTGCTCAGGGTCGCTCCTCTGGTTGACCATTGTGGGTGAAGAAACCCTGATGTAAGGACTGAAATGCAGAACCAGGGAGCTTGGAAATGCTCTTATTGACTCGCATCATGGAAGAGCAAGGAAATGGTGGTGATGCTGCTGTGCGTTACGCGCTGAAGGCAAGGCAGCTCTGGGTAATGTGTCAAAACAACTAGTAAAATTATTCTGAGAAACTACTTTTAAGAATTCTTATAAACAGGTTTAGATTTTTTACCTTTTGAAATGCTGAATAGACATGTTCTTAGGCCAAAAATTTCAACCCCACTAAAAGGACAAAACCCCCTCAAATAAGCAACACAAAGAATTTTTACTAAACGTATTTTATTTTTTTTAAGCATTTGAATTCATTTTAGGTTTTATTAATTCTCTCTTTGCATTTATCTAAATGATTTTATTTATCTTTTCCTGAGATGAGGTTGTGAGCCCAAGCTAACAACAATGATTGAATCTCCTTTGGTAAGAGAATCGCACTAGAGAGAGATTGAATATGTTTTAAATGTACAAATGAGAGGCAGAAGGTACCAAGTTACAATTAGCAGAATTAAATGAACATCAAAGATGACATTTTATAGGACTTCGCTCCTGCATGTCATCAACATTTGAGCCATTTTGAGAGCTGAACATAGGGAGAACTTAGAAATCAATGTGGAATGGAATAGGTCTGATTCCAGTTTTACTTTCTCTCAGGTTTAGCCCAATATAATTGTATAGATTTTGGTAGCACCACTTCTCATTGCATTAGGGTAATTTAGATGAGAATCAGACTCATTAGCTATGGGATTTTGCATATTGGAGAGTGGGACCATGTTTAGCAACAAGCAACAGATCGTGTTCCTTTTTCTTTTAAACAGGAACCATGTGAAACTCCCACCAGGTAGTATCACTACAATGTGCAAAGACTTTCATTGAAACTGAGTTTCCAATATGTCAATAACTTTTCAAGCCCGCAGTAAGAGACCCCCTAAAGCTTTGCAGTCTAAATAATTCCTTGCCTCAAAGAGTTTCAGTGAAGAGCTTTGACAGCTCTTGGGAGAGATTAATTCTAGGGTGGGATTTGCCTCCTCCAGCTTCAGATGTTTCAGTGTAGTTTTCTGCATGCGAGTCCTCAGCTAAACTCCTGCAGTCAATGAAGGGGCCAAATAGACACTTTTCAGCTGTGATTTCTTTGACCTGTTTTAGATGTCTTCCTTGGAATGGGATGAATTGTGCCCCAGAAGCACCTTCCTTTGCTCTAAAGTGAATATCAAAGGACCAGCTCAGACGCAGAGATGTACTTTGTAGATGTCTAAAGATAAGAGAGATGAATCTTGTCAAAACCCACAAAACTTGTAGTCTTCTGAACATTATAAATGAATGGAGATGGATAATGTCCTTTACAATCTATGCTTTAAAATGGTCAGAAACCCCTCTAAGGAGGCTGGTGTGAGCTCCTGCAGCAAATGAAAGCAGCACAGAGTTTTGTTGCTGGATGACGCTCACCTGGGCTGTGACTTTACGAGCTGGAGTGACATGTTGACAGGTAGCAAGTTTGTCATTGTGCTTTCCAACCCCCAGCTTCTGAACTTGCCAGGCTCTTCTCGGGGTCCGTGATCTCTTTTTTTTGACCTTTGTCTGAAGACAGCTCCCACTTTGTTCAAGATCATTTGTCCTGTCACTGGTTAGGGACATTTCTTACCCTCCCTGTCCCCCTCCCCATCATCTTGCAGTGCCAGCTACTGCTTTTGACTGCTTTCACACTGACTCCTGACAGGGACATCTAATTCAGTCATGACTGCAAAGCTGCCCTATTAAAATCAGTGACAAACACACA
This sequence comes from Aviceda cuculoides, assembly GCA_035590195.1. Taxonomy (NCBI): domain Eukaryota; kingdom Metazoa; phylum Chordata; class Aves; order Accipitriformes; family Accipitridae; genus Aviceda; species Aviceda cuculoides. The sequence continues at coordinate 22,184,152 of JAVJGG010000027.1, forward strand.
ATGGTGCAGTGCCTTGAGAAGGTGAAAAATTCCCTGCAGTGACTTCACGGCAAGATCAGCAAAACCCTCTTTCTACTGGTGTCATCCATCTCCCTCCGGCCCTCAGTGCTCAACGTGGTGTTGGGTATCCATCCGGCCTCGCTCACCTCCCTTTCACAGTGGGGTCAGGCCACTTCTTCTCCGCAGGGAGTTGCTCTTGATCCTACACTGCTGTGAGAGGATGGGGCTTGCTTACAGCCTAATATGTTTTTCTACCGGTAAGGAAGCATCTAAAGAGAGTGAGATCGTTGTGGGAAGGTCGGATGACACAACTTCCCGTGATGGGGTAAAAAAAGAGCAATTCAGCTGCTTTTACAGGGCAGCTTATGAATTAATTACAATTCATACTTTGGATTTTAATTAATGCTGCATAAAGAGTTTTATTATATATAAATCCAAGAGTCAGGGCCCCTCTGCAGATTCCAGGTACCTACCTACTACCCTTGCCTGGTCAAGGGCATTTCCAGTTAGTCACTCAGTTTCACCTCCAGGGTTTTCTGGTTCTGAATAGATTAATGACACATGTCCCTTCACCACAGAAATCTCTTGAGGTGCTAGACCTCAGTTTCCATATATCTCTTTACAAGCTGCCTTACATCTGTGCCTCTTCTCTTTTAGTAAAGGCTTTGCACATTATTTTCTTTTAATATACACAATTTGTTGAAAGGATGAATATTGATATGTAAGAACAAAAAAAAAGCTGTTAATTTCTCACTCTCTGCCTATGTTACATCCCAGCAATGTCATATACTTAAATATTCTCAACCAGCCTAATGTACTACAGGACTATGTTGATTTGCACTTGCTACCTAAATTAGGGAGGTTGTTTCTGCATATATTTATTGACCAGCAGGGTTTACCTATTTCTCTGACTTTAAGGTCTGGTGCACTTACTGGGGCATTTTAAGCTACACGGAGCACAGAGGAATCATTCTACCAAAGTGCACCAGCAACATAGCATCTGCTCCATCCACTCATAACCTCTCTGATCACAGGCAGGAGCTGATGGCCTTAGTGCTGGTCGCATACATGATCAGAAATATTTAAGAGATTGGGTTTTAATGTCTTCTGAGAGATGCGTCTTCATGAGCACAGTGGCCACAAACACTGTGCTTGGACATTTGCTTCTGCTTCACTGGGGAGGAAAGATGCTATTGGCTAGATAAACCTGCTGGCAAAAACCTGGGGACGGAATTTTTAGTAGGGCCTGTAGCAATGAGACGAGGGGTAATGGCTTTAAACTGAAAGAGGGGAGGTTCAGACTAGATATAAGGAAGAAATTTTTCACAATGAGGGTGGTGAAACCCTGGCCCAGGTTGCCCAGAGAGGCGGTGGATGCCCCATCCCTGGGAACATTCCAGGTCAGGTTGGACGGGGCTCTGAGCAACCTGGTCTGGTTGAAGATGCCCCTGCTCATGGCAGGGGGGTTGGACTGGATGACCTTTAGAGGTCCCTTCCAACCCAAACCATTCTATGATTCTGTGAAAATGCAGCAGGTTTCTTCTCAAGGCTTTGTTTTTGCCATTCATCAGGGTACTTTGAGTGGTTTTCTGCCTCTTTTCCCTGGCAATATATTCCAGATTTTGAGCTGTTTTCTTGACATACATTCCTGGGGTGGGCGGATGAGCAGAACAGAAGCATGGGTTAGTTTGCTTCATTTGGTTTTCAGCTTGTATACAACTTTCTTATTTTTGTAATTGAGCCATCTTTACCGGTTCTGCTGTTCTCACAACACTACAGGGAAGCTGTTGAATTCCCTTAACGTTAATTTGCTTGTGCAAGATAAAAAAGCAAAAAGACTTCCTGTTTTTTTATACAAACTGTGCTGTCTTTCTGGTCTGCACCAATTGGAAAGCATTTGCAAATGCTCCTGTCTCAGTTGCTGAAAACTGCCTCCCCATATGTTTTCCTGATTAAGAAATTCAGTCCACCAAATGGCAGAGTTTGCTCAGCTGGAGTTGACTGTTTGGTTGGGATTAATAAGCAGTGTTCCTCTTCCCATACATCTTCCTGTTTAGCATAAAAGAAAACAAATTACTTTGGGGCTTTCCTGCTTATTTGTTCTTACACAAAAAGTATATTCTGGGAGCTTTTACGGTGCGTCTGCCTCCTAGAAATGCAACACGAAAGCAACTTGCAGGCTGTCTCCATCGGCCGTCAGTGCCTAACGAGGTCCGTGCCTGGGCAGCGCGAGAGCCAGCTGGTTAAGCCGTGAATGCTGAGGGAGAGAGAAATAACTGACTGATCTGGGTTACGCAGAATCTTATGGGGATTTATTGGTAGATTTTCTTTAACAAAGACAAGAAGCGGCAAATTTAGTGCTTGGATTGATTGCTCAGGAAGCCGAAAATCCTTCGAGGAGAGGACAAGCACTGCCCAGGCCAAGCGAAGCCATCATTTCTCATGCTGTCTTATATGTGTGCCTATTTCTTTTTTAACTTTTCCCATATGGCAGCCACTTTATGGACTCCAAAAGTCTGTTCTTCTGACTCTATTCAACTTTGAAAATGTCACTGAGTTTGACAAAAGGCTCACACAAGTTTCTAAAAGAGCAATAAATGGTCAGAACTTTGAGGCACTGACACCTGCAGCTGGACATTAAAATTGCTTACAGCTCTTGAGTGTCCCAAATCCAGCCTAAACTCAGCAGGGTTGGGGTGCCTAACACTAATGTGCCTCCTGTCAGGTTATGAACTTCCCAAAACTCTGTCTTTTGGGACCGCCGATGGGACCAGGTCTACGTCCACCAACTGTGATGGGTACATGATGAAAGTTTTGAAGGATGATGGTTAGATTATGGCTCGATAAATATTTCTGATGTTTTACCCCCACTACCTTATTCTAAAGTTCCTCCTTTTCATCTTTATGTGTTGATCTTTTTATTTTCTGCATAACTTCAGCACGTTATTACATACATGTGTGTATGTGCATGTGCAAATATATAAGCCACATTTTTCTGCCGGGGCCCACTGTTCCATTTCAGGTTACAGATGATTCTTCTTTATAATTCTTTACTTCTTCCTGCTGATAAAGTTTCTGAAAACTTGCATTGAACAAATGAAACTTTCTGAGGTTGGCTTTTGCTCAAAACTGGAGTTTTTCACTCCCAGGTTGGAAAGCAAATTCTTTTCAGGCTTTCTCTCATGTGAAGAAGAGCAAGAAAAGAAAATAGTGTTCTGTTGTCTAACTAAGCTAGATCTGCTTTCTTTTCTTTTCTGAACAGACTACAGCTAAATGCTGGGTTAAGTGTGGGGTTTGAGATGAGAACTGAGTCCTGAATCCTCACAGCAAAAAAGATGGGTAACTTGTAAATAGAGGCTGATTTGAAAGAGCTTTCTCTTCCTGACATCCTAATACCTTTGCACTTTAAAAGATTTTATTTTGGGATCTGTATTTTTCAGTGGAATCCAGCATCTGGCTGTATAACCATGTTTGATGGGGATTTAGTGTGGTACAAGAGACAACAGCCTGTAAGCCCTTGCAAAGGGTAGATTTCACTGAATGTGGAGGTGTCCTTTTCTGAAAGCCACTTCAACTGGCCCAAATCATTCATGAAAGCACCTTTGTGAAACATCTGTTCCAAAACGCACCTAGCGACTGCAATATTACAAAGTGCCCATTTAACACCAGAGCGCACAAAGAGCTGTACTGGGTAAGGGCAGAGGTTGCCGGCGCAGAACCCGATCTCTGTGGTACGGAGGCGCGGGTGCAGGATGGACGCACGGTGTAAATCCCCCAGACTGCTTCCCAGCTCCCAGCAATCTGCTGTTCTGGGACTACTTGAGCCAAAGGTGGTATCTGTGTGTTTAATAGCCCTTGATGGATTTTTCTGCAGCTGTCTGCTCCTATTTCTGGCATGTATTTATGCAAAAGAACAGCAACAGAGAGCAGCCATAGCATCTCATTATACACAGGCCAGGAGAAACAGAAAATAGCTTTCAACCTCCAAAGTTAGAAGGTTTCCAGACTTTTCCATTTCCAGTTCCCATTATAATTCTAGCTTTTAACCAGCCACTTTAGAGCACTCATATTCCTTGCCAGGCAGCCATGCAAAGCTGCCAGGTTTCATTCTTTTGACTTGAGAAACACTTTTGTTTTGTTGTGCCTCTTTATTGAAGGTAGTGTTACATGGGTGTTTCCTAATATCAGCTGTGTTCAGGAATCTCTGTTGTACAATCAAAGGATAATTTCCCCTTAAGAGTTACACTGGTCTTTTGAAAGGCTATAATATTTCCCGTTTCATCTTTCTGTAGCCTGTGGCATTCTACAGGAGGAGAAAAAGCAGCAGCAGCAGCAGAGCCAGGTAAATTCTGATATATGGGCTGTTTGGCAGACAGTGTGGGTTTCATGCTGTTGCCCATATGTAGAAGTGAGCAGCGAAGACCTGCTGATGCACTGGTGAATGACCTGAAACTATCTTCTGCAGGATATTTCAATACAGGACACAGGTGAACAGTATGAATGTTTTCAATGAAGTGCAATACAATCCTCAGACTATAGCCTTGGGCAGCTAAATGAATCCCTGTTTCTTTTCTATCGAGGGAAATCATCTCCCTTTTGGCCAGCAGCTCCCTCTGCTCAAAAGGCATTAGCAATTTTTTTTCCTCTCGAATTTTCTAATCGAGTAGCACAGATTAATTAAGCCTAAGTGTGTAATAATCCAGTATGTTGCTTTGGGCACTAAAGCCACTTAAGAAATTCTTATCCCCATCTTCTTGTTTCTTCAGCAGAGTCTGCTGCTGCACTTTGTTATGCTGTTTATAGGCCCTGTTGTGTATCCGGTCGCTCAAATAATTCAGATACAAAGAAAAGGAAACAACACTTTTAAATCAACATCATTTAATACGCTATTTTAAATCACAGTGATGCAGATGGTGGTATTGGCCCAACTCAGTGAACAGAGAGTAGTGAGGATCCAGCAGGACTGAGTGCCTGGGAGTACAAAGTCTTACACCAACTTCTCTGCCAAAGACAAAGTATTGTAGAATGACAACTTTGAGCAATTATTCTAAGTTTTGATTTAGCTTGAATTTTTCTGCTTCTGCTTCAAGCCTGAGCATGTGCTTAAGAGCTCATTTGTTTTCTCCAAGTTTATCTGTTGGACTACTAAAAGATAAAATCTCTCCCCACAAATGCTGCCTCTTTCAAGGCATATTTTCACTTTACTTCAGTGTTTGTTGTTTTTCCCATAAAAACTAGAAAAACCTGAAGGCAACATGACTGTGAACTATTTGTCTGTGGAGTTTTAAAAGCCAGTACTGAGCACCGTTAGCACTGGCTGAAGATTAATTTGTGCAAGTCTAAACTGAGGATACTTTAGAAGTGTAAGATCTTCAGTTCCTGGTGTTATAAGTGACTAACTTGAGGCAGGCTTGAATCCTGTTTTATGGCAATGAATGCTTTGCATTATCAACCCCCTTTGGAAGCATCTCGGCTGGAGCAGCTAAACCCTGAGGCCCTATAAACAACCAAACACTTTTGCAACTCTTGGCTTTCCTTTGGATCCTTCCTCATGACAACTTTTTCCTTTCTGCTATATTCTATAGCACAGATGCATCTTCTCCCTATTTCTATTTGCTTTCAGTGAAAACACTGTCTTTTACCTAGGTTTGCACAGTAGGCACCAAGAATGCTGTTCAGTCTCTAGACACTACTGGAATGTGCGTAAATAAAATCAGGCACTACAGATTTACAAAACAAAACCATTTCAGGAATGAGACAAGTTGTGGAAAGAGGAAAGCTACCTAATCCAGCTGGAGATTTTTAAAATCATCTGTTATAGCATAAATAATACAAGTGCAGCTGCATCACAGTCCTACCTGAGATACCTTTTGAAGCCGTCCTTCACTGGGTGCTAAAGAAGTCCCAACCATCGGCCGGCTGTGATAGGAGCGCTGCGCTAGAGTCTTCTTGTGCTCGAGTTTCATCGTTTTCTTGTGCTCTCCCTTCTGCCCTCCTGCGTTCATCTCTTGACTTATAATTTGTCAGTGGCAGGGGTCCTCACGGGAAGGGACCGCTTGTTTTTGCAGAGCTACCAGGTGGGATTCAGGTGCATAAACATGGGTATCTCCTGCCTTTGTAGAAGTCCATCAGTATCTGAGCTTTCTTCCTTGGAATGATAGCTGTGACATAGGATGTGTAAGACATCCACCACCCTCTGGGATGGCAAGTGGAAACCAGGCAGGATAATACCTGGGTGATGAAAATCCACCTGGATGGTGTTACCTGGTGACCCCCAGAACATTAGTGTTATAACAGTTAATTATCACATCATGGGAATATTGGTAAGGATCTATTTATAATTAACATTTGTGGTGTTTCTACACAGCTTTTGGGCAGTTCCATCGTATGTATCATAGCACTTGCTTCCTTCCCCACACAAAATTACACTCTCTGGAGCAGTGGTTTTTGTTTAGGGTAGTGATTACATTTTGATAAGTGATTCCAGACATTTAGACTTGCCCAGGGGGCATGAGCTCTTAAAGGAAGTGTCCTTGTCTTCTCTGTTTGAATAAACGACTATGATTTTTTACCAAAGGGCTTGCTCTGTGTGGGGTCTGACAAGAGAATGGAGCACTGTTTGATGCTCTGTAAGGAGAGATGACCTGAGCAAAAACCCCAGAGGCAAATATCTCTCAGCATCGTGAGGAATTCCAGGTGGGATCTGTGTTTAGCATGGGGGCATGGTAGTCTCCCCAGCAATTAAGGCCCTCAGGCTCACAAGTGGAGGGTTTGTGGAGAAAAACAACCACCAACAAGCTCAATTCTTTTGTTGCATGTGCAGGTTTTCTAAAAGAGGCTTGAGAATGGACAGGGAAGGTGAAGGCACTGCAGGTGAATGCAAAGTGGATCCTACCATCAGAACGGCTGCGTAGCAGAAGATACAGTTTTCAGCTCTGCTCCTAGCTCAGCAGCCACTGGGTGCATGGATTCAATTTGCAGTGGAAAATGATGCAATTGTTTTACTAGTTCCACAAAGATAAATGTCTGTATTTCATCAGAACAAACATATAAATGAGCAGCAGCTCTATAATCTATCCTTCTTGATGGCACTGGAACTGAACATATTTGGCTCTGAAGTTATCGGCTTAGCTAAACTGGCAAGTCTCTCATTTGAAGAGAAACAACTGTAAAAAGGAGAATTTAATAAGCCATTGGAAAGTTTCACATTCTTCCTCCTACCCTCCCTTCATGCTAAATCAAATACATATTTTAAGTCCATTTTGCTTTCTGGAGTATGGTATATTTCTTTAGGTTAAGGATGAGCATTGTAAGTTTCCTTGGAGCCAAGCACATCTGCATGAGTTGGCTGTAAGATGGTCCTTTGTTGTAACGCAATTCCAGATATTGCCATTCCCCCTCTTCACAGTGTGATGTGCACTCACTGTGTAAGATGTGGCTTTGGTGGCTCTTTTTTCTTAACACTTCTTGTTAACCATAGGCCAGTGGGCTGACAGCCATCCATCAGAGAGTTTTAGGAAGCTGAGGTTGGTTTATAAAAGTGATGTGTTTAAGTATGTGGCATAAAGGGGGGTGGACATTACTTCAATATTTTCCATGCATCAATAATCAGCAAGGGTTTGTCCTCAAATAAGAAGGATCAGTATCTTTGCACAATGAGAAAACTTTCAGCCAGCTGAGTACCAAACTTCTTTGCATGGCTCAACAATCCCCACCAAGGTGAGGTCGTGCCAGACAAACAGCTCCAAGGAAACCAGAGTTTGCAGGGAAAATTTTGAGTAATCACTTCCCTCCAGAAATGCGTATCTTGAAGAGGACAGTTTGTCAAATCAGAGTTACATGATTGCAGAGCAGCAGAGGAAAAAGAGGGACAGGACAGGTCTTCCCTTGTGAAAAGAGAACCAGGCAATGCTATCAGAGGTCTGCAGCCCCAATTGCTTCCCAGATAGGTCTGCCCGCTCTGCATGCTCAGCATGTCTTCTTCGTAACTCGTAAGCTCACTGAATGACAACACATTTTATCAAACAAGCCTTGCATGAGAAACGGAGGCTATATTTTACTTCTTTCTTATTGCTGCCACTTTTATTAAAGTCTTCAGACAATCACAGTGTCTCTGGCTGCATAGGCAGCTGTCTTACTTCTCTGACACACTGTGTCTTTTGCAGAAGAGGACTAGTATTAAAATAAGAGCAAACCTTTCCATTAGGTATGTGGACATAGCAATTAGGGGACCATAAATGGGTTCACTGTGCTTTGAGACAGAGGTCATCAAACTATGCTGCATGAGTTGCTGACACTATGTGAACTTCTTGGTAAACTGCTTATTTACAATTGCTGTAGCATATTTAAAGACAGGTACTAATTTACTGCAGTGCAATATCTCCATTAAAAGACACGATTTGCCCAGGAATGAGTTTGGTGGTGATAGCTGAGGCAGGGAGAGCAAGGAGGGATTACTCATAAAGCAAGGTTCCTTATGAAGGTGTGCAAGGGCAAGCTCTGAGAAGACAAAGTCCCTGGGCAACGCCATCAGGTCTGCCCGAACACAAGTGCACATAACGCAGAAATCCAAGCACATGCCAGATGTCTGCTTTGTCACTAGCCTTAACAGAAAAGCCAAGGACTTTGTGAAAAATGACTCTTCCCTGGAGCTGTATTTTGAAGTGTTTGGCTCCCGTAGGTTTCCGAATCAATCCCATATCAGTGCCTAAATAGAAACACACTGACCATAATGTTCAAAGTCACTGATTTCCAGTGTGAAGCTTATAGCAAGATTTTCAAAGGAGTTAAATAGTGGTGGGAATTTTTGGCCTGCGTTTGTTGGTATATAGTAGCACGTATTTTCAAGCTTAAGGGAAATCGAGTTTGTTTTAAAATCAGGTCCTAAGTGGGTGCACTGCTTTAGGATGAAACTTTCAAAAATTTAAAAAAAAAAAAAAAGAAAAAAGAAAAAAAAGAAAAAAAAAAGTAAGAACTGCTCTGCTAAACTGTGTAAGCACCTTCAGAAACGTCTCTAGTGCTGGAGATTTAAATACAGGAAATGCTGGGAAATCTCCAGCTGGCAGCACCTCCCTTCTCATCCATCCTGTGGATAAGTAGGGGCATCCTTCCCCACACCTTTCACACTCCAGTCTTCCACTCGATTTTTCATTCATTTGGGATGAAGGCTGGGCTGTCATTTCCCATGCCGTTAGATGCCACCTTGCACAGCACGGCCTGCAGACAGTGCGGCGATGTGGGTGCCGAGCGCTAAAAAAATTCTGGGAGAAAAGAGCAAGTGAAACGGGGAGAGTGGAGAGGATGGTGTGAAGGGTAAATCTCCGTACAGCAGTTAAGGTTAATTATTGGGGTCACCATGGGGGAACTCTGAGCCCCGAGAGTTACATATTAAATGCATACAGAATATTTCCTTCTTTCATAAGATGGGATGGAGGCTTTTCACTGCAGGGATCTGGAAGAAGCACATCTTGACCTTAACTGACAGCGTCTGCTTCTGTTTTGACTGTATTGATGAATAAGACAACAGCAACGTGGTGGTGTGTAGAGCCCCGGGGAATATTTATAAGGCACATTAGTACGGCAATGCAAACTGAAACAGCTATTGACAAGCATGAAGTTCAGAAGCTGTGATTTTGCCCATAGCCATGACCGCTCCCCCCGCCTTGAAAACCCTTGTCAAGACCGATCATTACAACATAAGGAGGCAAGAACAAGGTGCCATTTCCATGGAACGAACCCAGCGGTATGGGGAAGGACAGAAAAGGGCTTTGGTAACCATAATGGTAATTCTTTGGGAATGTATGCAACAGGGAAGAGATGTTTCACGTCCGCATCCCTTCTCATGGGAGAGTTTAGGAAGGAGGTCTCCTGGATTTTTGGCAATCCATCACGTGTAGGAAATTTCAGCTGAATTTAATAGGATGTAATTTGCTTTCTGTGTTTTTTTTTGTTTTTTTGAGTTTTTTTTGTAGTTTTTAATAAGTGCTTTTCTGGAGTATATAGAGAGTCATAACTCCTGTACGGAATCTTATAGGATGCTTTAAAAAGTCCTGCAGTAGGGAACTCTTTATTAAATTAGTGGTTAGCATAATTTCTATAGAAACTGAATTACACTTTAGTAGACTTTCAATAAGAGAATATTAGACTTTTAATCAAGACAAAAGTACTATCATTGGTCCTTTTATTTAGGAGTCTTTTGTCAGTCATACTACAGTCACACGTCCTACTTAAAAATGGTCTAGGGCACAAAACTCAAGGAAAAAAGTTAAGTAGGTTTTGTTTCTAGGTTTGAATACCTCCATTTTTTTCTTGAATAGGGGTTAACACTATTTTTTCTATTCCTCAGTTTCCCCATCTGTAAAATGAAGATAACAGTTAACCACATCACAAGGATGTATTCTCAGTCAGATTTAATTACTTCTTCAGTGATTCATATGAAATTTTATTTTGTTGAAGCAAAAACCTGTGAGTGAGAAATACCACAGCACATTACAATGAATCTTTACTTGTGTCTTACAAATTCTGCAAGTTAGCAATTGAGCGCATATGCCTAAAGAAGTCCCTCTGCTCTGCAAAATGTAGAGTGTCAATTGTTTTGGCAAGCATGACTGCTTTTTGATTGTTTAGGGCAATTCCTCACTGGCTGTTTGTATATTTTCTCTGATATTTTTTTTAAAGAAAGGGGATCTCATAGTATAAAGAACAAGGTTGAAGGTAAGGCACTTGGATTCTACTTTCACCAACAAGTTCCCTATGTGACCCCGGCTAAATCACTTAATCTTTGCATTTTCTTCCTGTATAAAAAAAAATAATTATTGTAGTCTTTAGGTACACCGATATAATTTACATGTTACCAAAATATTAACTCCAAAGCAAAAGAAACGAGGGCTGTCCTTCACCTTACACTTGGAGTTTCACTCAGACTTCTGGCTTTTCAGATTTAAGGTACCAGCTGCACTCTTGAATGAAGCAATGTGACAGCTATCAGAGCACAAGGATTTTTGTGATTGTTAATAACATCTTTTCACATTAATGCACTGAGAAGTAAATTGAAACTCATTGTGCCAGGTAATTTTCTCATTTTGTGATCTCACTCCTTCATTTTTGCCCTACTTCTTCCTGTGTTTATTTAATCTCTTCTCTGATCCAGACAGTACATACTATTTGTAGAACATTTTTTTGAAATATTTGCCTGTCCAGCATATAGAGTAAGAAAACCTTGATTCCAGATTGCTCTTCCTAGTAGCTACTGGAAGATCGAGAATAAAAAATAACAACAAATAAATCTTAGAATTTGAAAAAATGTGAGAGGATAGCTTCTAAAATTTCATATCAGAAAATATTTGCTAACAGCCCAGGGAGAAAAACAGGTTAGAAAAGGAAATTAAACTTTCTTTGCTCTCTAACAAAAGATATGGTGTATTCAAGAGCCAGCTTTATCATTCTTATAACAAAGAGTATGAATCTTTTACTATACCTGCACCTCTCATGTACCAGCTATACCAATCTGACAGCATAAGACAATTTTTTAAAGAATTTACCCACCTACTCCAGAAAAGCACTGTTGCATACAGCCGAAGCACACACCCACTATGCACAATTGTTTCATTAATCCTCTAAAAGTTAACAAGCAACCTGGTCTGTCCATTTCTCTGAAATTCTGTTTGGCAGGAATCAGATCTATTTTTACTCCACATTCGAACACAGCCTGTGCATTGTGGCCATAAATTCATGTCTTTTTTAAGTCAAATTCCCATTGGCTTCAGTAGAAACTGACCAGGCCACAAATGAGGAAGGATTAACAAAGGATTTGTCAGAGATTAGTAATAGATCAGCCGATGTTGGCTAGTGGTTTTGAAAGGTTTAAGTTAGCAAGGATGAGGGAGGATGGTGGAGAGTGACATTGATAACATGGGCAGCATGCTGTCTGAGCAGATCGACAGTAGCAGATAGTGTAATCTCATTTACTGCATTAACTAACATAGGGAAAGTTACTGAGAGATACCGCTGAGATGAGGAAAAAAAAAAAAAATAGGTGTTACAAATGGATTCCACTGAAATTACAGCCACACTTAGATACACCACCCCACATAGGAGCACATCTCTGAGGTGTAGACATATATACAGACATAGTGCCCCCAGAAGAGTCCTTGGCTTAAGACAGGTTAAGATATGGAAGGGAACAGATGCATAAAGGTTTTCTCAAGGTCTAATGAATAATGAGTGTGAACAGGAGCTCTCTGCCTCGTGGACTTGCTCAAGTTAAAGGCCTCATAGTCAAGAAAGCCAGAAGAGCGCACCGTTGGCATCTATTTTGTCGCAAGGACTAGAGCATTTCTCTGAGCAGCTTCCTTTCTGAACTACAACATATTATGTACTTGTGTGGTGGAGAATTTCTCATCCAATGGCAAAAATTGGCATTATTGGTTACTCCACTGGAACTTTTGGCAAGTTCTTAACCATTCTCATTCTTCTATGAGTTTAAATATTTTTAGTCTGAGTTTATCTATGTTCTGCTTTCAGACAGTAAATTTTGCTGTCTCTTCTTTTGATAATTCCTCTACTAGCAGGTGTATTTCACTCCATACCATGGGTATTACTTTGTGATACAAGTTAACCCTGTAATGAAGGAACAGACCTTTGAAGTTGGAAACAGGAACTGCTTACCAAAAACTCTTCCGATGTTCAGCTCTTTTCTTTGATACTGGAAGGAATTTGTTGATTTAAGTGTGTCTCAGAAATATGACAAAGAATAAGGTCTTCTTTATCCTGTCGTGTCCATTTGCTTCAGTAATTCAGGTTGCCATACCTGCTGCTTCCTGAGAGAGCCAACAATTTCGTAGGTCCAGATTCTTCCAAACTTCCTTGTAATTAAGTTTCTGTGTCTGGTGTTCATCTTGGCTAAGTCTTCCAGAGCATGTAGCTAACAAATGTATATTATGTTGGATGCCAGTTTGGGTCCAAGTGTTCACATGTTAAATCAAAGACATAATTCTCAAAATGTGATTATGGAAGATGAGGAAGATGGAGTTTCTTCAGCAGTGGCCAAAACCTTAATCCTATTTTTTCTTTCCGTGCTCAAGTTCTTTCACCTGAGTTGATTTTTATTAAAGTACCTTCAGTTTAGTAAACTGCCTTGAGAACTTTCGATACAAACATGCCAAACATAGTCAGCACTCTCCCTCATCTTGTGGTTCTGTAGATGGTGAACGCTTTTGTACTCTGCCCAAATGAAAATAAATATATTGATTTAGTGCATTTGGACACCTAGAAGAAGTTGCCTTTCCTAGAGGTGATTTACATTTGCATTTGTTTTTCTTCTCAGAGCTATGGAACATGTTTGACAGACTCTATATGAACCCCCTAAGAAATTATTTGGTTTGGCTATTATGATGCTAAATTCTTCCCACATTGGGAGTCTATGAATTCTTTACTAGAGGGTATGTGTTCAAGTTTTTTGTATTCTGTCAGGATAATGCAAGCTGACAAGTATGCAGGGAGATGATAAATCTAGACTTGAGGTCTTTTTCATGGTAGGTGAAGAATGAGCTAGAACTGTTTTCCTGGAGAGGAGTAAATCTCAGTGGTAATTTTTTCGAGCATCAGGCAGTGTTGTAGTCATGTGGTTGCCATGAAAAACAGTATAAAAGAGTCATGCGTCTAATAACTCCTACGCTATAGCTCTTCAAAAATGTACCTGTGGTTCAGTGGTTTGAAGATATGGGTTTATATTAACTGAAGAAGGTTAGGGCCTGCATTTCCTATACTTGTGCCTAATTTCAAGGCTTAAGGGGAAGTCAGAGCATCCAGAAGCATGCAAGTGAGGTCTTAGGGTAAAATCCTGACAAAAGGGTATTATCAAAGTTTCATTCAACCATATGCTCAGAATTAGCTTCTCGCGAGCTTGATACTTTTAAGAAAGTTGCCACGAAGCTTCAGTATCTCCTTTCTTGATTATAGTGACCTCTTCCCTGCCATATCGTACACGTTTTCTGCTCGCTCTAGAAATTTCTCTTTACTGTTGTTTGGCTGTAAAACATCTCTCTCCCGTTCTCCTTCAGCCACCTTTTATCTCTTTTGACAGCTACCTTTCACACCACCTGATGTTCAAACCTCTTGTGGTGTTCAAAGCCTCCGCCCGCCTCCCCCAAATACCTCAAATATCTGTCCTTCTCCAACCTCTCCCCGAAGACCCACTTCTATCGCTGTGCCCATAAGAAGTGGATTGCGGTCAGGCACAGAAATGGCAAGTAGGACGTGCTGATATTTCTGAAGTTGAAGTGACTGACATGCAGAGATTTAGCTTAGATAAACCCCCGGCTTTTATGACTGTGACTTTCTCTAAAAAGCTCCCTTGTATTATCTGCTTGAAAAAGTTATGTTTCTGTTTTTCCTATGCAAAAAGTCTCTGAAACTGAGCCACAGGTTTCTTTACATTTTTCTACCCTGTGAGAAAAACCTTTTTTTATCCCATTGGAATGTGTCCCTGTGAATATCTGAAGCTGAAACATTTCAGCTCTGAGCCTTAGCTTCTCCTTCTGGCTGTGACACCACATGAACAACTTTGCTATACATGAATAACATATATAGTGTGTCAGCCTCAAAAGCCATTGATTTTTCCTTTCACATTTCCTCTCTGTACACTATGTCCGGAGTGGAGCTTCCATTGATCTGGATGGGAGCTGGGTGTGGGATTCCAGCACAGGATACAGGGGAGGAGAGATAAGACGGCGCCTGGTAGGAGTTCACACCTCTGATAAGAGTTCTGCAGCGTAGACAGGAGAGCAGCATTTTCACCTTAATTATCGGTCACCTTCTTTTGTGGTTCAATGAAGATGCTACATTTTAATAGAACATCAGCCCAGGCACCTAGGAACTGCCTGAAGTCCCGCAGAAAATGGCGCTGATACCATCTTTAAAGTATGCATCTCCCTTCCCCTGTGAATTTTAAATAAAGCACTCTGCATCCTGAGCAGCACTCAGCAAGCAAGGGAGTATTGAAAAACCCAATGATCAAACGCAGTCCTTGATGATAATCTCTGGCAAACTAGTTCAGGGCTGAGCAAGAAACCAAGGAGAGTCTTTGGAAAGGATTTACTTTTTTAGTATGTGCCTTAAAAATAAATTCCAGTATTTCAGTTTGTATGACAGAAACATGGAGGGTTTTTCAAAAGGCAGTGGTGATAACAATAGGCTTATTAATACTAAAACCCGAGCTATATAATTATAATAAAACCATTGAGTCTCATTTCTTTTATATAGATGGCAGTATGCAAATAGGGAGCCATCCGCCTTGATAACTGCAAAAGCTATGAAATCCTTATTTGAAGAATCTCAATCTGGTTTTCCTATAGCATTCAGTACTCAAAGTTAGAAAAGAAGCTCCCCCCCTCCTCCCCTTTTCTTTCTCAATATAACAATGCATTTTAAACTGCTCCAAAATTGCAAAGCTATTTCACAGTTTCATAGAGAGGAAATGGCTTGAGGGAACCATTTGCTTTTTTATGCCTGGAACATCAAAATAAAATACCAAATGGGAAAATGAATTCTGTTGTATAAAGGATGGGAGCAAGACAGAAAGGGCTTTGTGGTGGAGGGTGAGTCGGCCAGGGAGCCCGATGGGATTGCAGAGCCTAGCGAGGGGCCTCGGAAGTTGGCTTAGATATGTTGAGGCTACCTTAGCATGGCAGGAGACCTTACAGGAACCCACAGCTCTTAGTTCCCTGTTCATCTGGGGTCATGTCCTGCATGGGCCTCATCACAAGAGGAAGGCAGGGTACACGGGCTATTAGAGATCTCAGTGATGTAAAAATCAGCAGATTTAGGTGGTCTCTCTGTCTCTGCTGTTGTAAAATAAGGGGGTCCTAGGCAAATCCATTCACTTCTTCATGGCTTTGTTACCCCTTTGTGTTTTTCATGAGCAATGAGCTCTGCTTAAAGCAACAAACCTTTAGGAAATGCTAGACTTTGTTGAGAACTTTAAGAGGTTCATTGCTTCGAATTAAAAAGTAGCTAATAAGCTTTTCTCTTAGTGGCTTCATGGGAAATAAGGATGTGCTTAGATGTCTCAAGAATGGGGACCTTCTCAGGAAAGAGAAAATGAAACCAAAGTGGAAAGTAATTTCAGTATTAATGAAAAGTTTGATGAAGCATTCAGTGGTGACCTGTTAACCAGGCATTAATCAGTGGGGAAGGCTCAGAGCTTGGCTGCATCTTTGAACTCAACTGCTGCACATTGGCCAGGTTGAGATTTTAACTGGAAACTAGGCTTTTCTCGTGTTCTGTTGTTTAGCCAGAGGCTTCAGTGACATCCGAATGCTGTTCTTCTCCAGGGTACAGCACATGTAGTTTAACACTCTAATTTTGAGTCTCAACCTGCAGAGTGACCTTGGGCAAAGTACTTTGTCTCTGCTTTTGCTTGCTCTTCTGTGCAGATTGCAGGAGAACCCTCCTGCCTCTGAGCACCGAGAATTGTAGTCAATGGCAATACGTGACAGTGAGTACCATGAACGACATGTAAGTGCCCTGGAGAGAGTTGCTCAAAAGCTTCCAGGATTCTCCCAGTGATCTTCACCTCTTGACAGCCAAAGCCATCCTGGTCAAGAGAAAGAAGTGTTCCCCCTGAGGTGTAGTACCTTTTGCCTGCAGATTGTTATGCTACCTTTCCAAAGGTCTTGAAATCCCTCTCCTTAAGTTTATCGTTTATCCTGAGGGATAAGACTGATTTACTTCATCACAAAGTCATGATGCTTTGGGAATTCAGAATAGAATTCTAGAGCTGAAATCTGAATGGCCACTAAAATGAGAGGGAATTGGGTATGCACAACCTCTTAGGTAGCTCTGAAAAGCTATGACTGAGTTTTTTCCATGTGGCTCCTCATCTAGTAGGGCAAGAAAATACACTTGTACGTGACACAAATTTAGAGACATCCATGGGGCTTGCTTTTCCTTTGAGGGCATAAGCGTGGTCTACATAGGGAGAGATTTGCTAGTGTGGCTGTACCTACAAACCTGTTTTATGAAGACATATGTTTATACTGGCAAGTGATTTTGACCATTCAGTTTAGCACTAGCTCCCTGAATGTTTTTTTTCTTTTTTTGTGCTAGTGACAAAAGTGATTTGAGGTGTTGTAACTACATCATGGCAACATGTCTTGGTGGTAAAGATTAATAACATCAGATCATGCCCTATTTATATATATATACATACATATTTCTGTGCATATTCCTGTACATAGACAACTGCTGTACATACAGCATTATATATATAAAGCTTATTTATATATATATCATTCTATATGTGTGAATACATATTTATATAAATCTTTGCCAACATGCGTTAGAGAATGACATATCCAGTGTTCCCTTGCCATTGGAACTCCCTGCTCAATATCCATGTTTTATAAAAAAGTCCAGTTAGAAAGAAAGTGGATTTTTCACTCATGCATCCAGAAAAGTCCTTCAGACCTGCTTGAATTTAGGCCACCAGATCTTCAAAAGCACCAGGCAGTAGCACTACCTCCCAGAACAAAATGATTGTCACAGTTTGGTTTCCCTAAACACAACAGAACTTCTCACACCTGTGTAGCTCTTAGAAGACAAAGGAGACATGAAAACAGACAAATTTTAACTGTTTCCCTGCAACAAGTGACATCCTGTCTAAATACATATTTTTTTCCTAAGTAAATGAAAAAAACATTACAAACCCCCCCAAGTAATACATTTAAATTAAACAGATATCATTTTAGAGAATTGCATGGATGTAAAGTGTTATTTAAGCTTCCTGTGAAATTTTTTTTGGAGTCATGTAAACAGGACAAAAAAAATCTGGAAGTCTATGTAACTTCTTTTTTTTGCCAGTGAGCTCTAGATCTCATAAGGCAGCCCAGATTAGGTTTTGTGACTCCTCTTCTTAATGACTTATTGAAGAACCTCCCTTCAGAAACCCTGACTTATTTTGCCATTTGTCAATACTAAACCACATCAATGGCTGAAAGGATCGAGATGGGTATATACGGTAACTAATGCAAATATGGCTCTGGTCTGGATTCTGCAGGTAAAAGTGTATTTTCCTAATTTTGGATGGCAGCAGTGTGAAGTAATCTTTCCCACTGGTGGATTGAACCTGAATTCCAAAAACTTGAATAGCTGTGGCAGAAATGTTACTAAGGGCCAGGGTTTGAGTGAGGGAACTTCTGAGTTTAAAAGAGAAGGGATAAGAGGAGACAAGACATTTTCAAGGGAGAAAGTGGTTGACTTTCAGGACTGTGGTATCTGAGTTGATTGGGAAAAAGGGAATTGCCAAGATATAGCTCATACATATTTTGCTCCAGATAAATGAGGAGAAATGGAAATAAAAGACTTGTACTGCCACACGTATCCTGGCTCCACATTGCCAGTGGGAGACTGACCTTGAAATCTGCTACCATACAGTAAAGGGGATCAATATTGATTCTTGCATTCAAGGTGAAAGGATGTTTTTCACCTTGGTATCATGATTTCAAATAGCTGCAGTTCTTCACAAGCATTTAGGGGTACCTAATTCCAGGAAGACAGATGTGATGTAGTTAAATAAAGGATCATAATCCACTTCTAGATACTTTTCAATTTTTTTTCTCCTTCCCATACAGGCGTTCACATGCAGTCCTTCTAAACTACATTCAGATGCTCTAGTTTAGCTGTGTCCCAAAAGTGAACTATTTCACAGACATATTTTCACTGGCTGATAGAAGACATGACTATTATTTATAATTTCATGGTCTAGTTCAGAACTGAAAATGGCTGGAGACATTTTTCTACATCCACCAGCTTGCTTTTGGTGAAATGCAGTTTAATAATAGCAAATTAGAATAACAAAACTTATCGCTCTGGGATTCATCACATATTTAACATCCCAAATGATTTGCCAGATAAAAATCAGTGTTAGGTCATTATTCAGTTAAAGAAACCAAAGAAGAATGAGAAAAAAATGTGTCCATATATCTAGTGCATTTTAGCATTTTTTGAATGTAGGTTTTGCTAAATCTTCCTATCTCTTTTTTCTGATCATTCCTTCTCTGCTCTCCAAAAGAAAACACATCTAGTTGCCTTAGGAAGAGATGATGTATCAAATTTACAAAACAAACCAGAGCCAAATTACCTGCTAGGTATGGCTGGGGAAACTCTATTCAAAACCAGATACCATTACAACTTCCAAGTCTGTATCCAAAATATACACACTAAGGCAGGTGAGGATTACAACGCAAACTAGGAGTCACAGGTGGCAGACACCCTTCATCGAGGCAGCGAAGGAGCATAAAGCCAAAGCTTTATTTATCCTTGCATTTCTGCAAGCGAGTAATGCCACTGGCTCATATTCCCACAGTGATTATACCTTCCTCCAGGCTAGCAGGGAGCAGAACAGAAATACCCAGCTGTATTTTGTCTTCTCAGCCTACTCTGGTGGTTCTCCTTCCCTGCTGAAATCTCCTGTATCCGCGGAGGAGCAGTCCGCAGTCTGGAAAGGCTAAAGGCTGTCTCCTGGCACGGAGGGGAATATCGTACTCCGCAGGTGGGCTGTAGCTGGAATACATATGTGAACGTATCGCTGCTTGGTCTGAGCAGGTAGACGCAGGTGGGTTCGTTATCCCCGTTAACCAGGCTGGGTTTTGCAGCTAGTCCTGCCCTGTCGCACGTGTGAAGCAGCAACGCGAGCCGTCCAGGCAACGTCTGCGTCGGCGCTCCTGCCGCAGTCTGGAAATCCCTTCTTAAAGCAGATACAGGTCTTGTTAGACTGTCTGTGGAGCCCGGAGAGGAGGAGGAGGAGGAGGAGGAGGAGGAGGAGGAGGAGGAGGAGGAGGAGGAGGAGGAGGAGACCTGTCTGGATGCTGCAGCGGTTCCCAGGCTGGGCTCAGGGTCGCAGCCCCTGGGCTCTTCTGCCCTGTTCGGCTGTTGACCTGGCTTTGGCCAAATCACCGGAGTCTGTAGTGAACGGGTTTTCTCTCGCTGCTCTTAATGCTCGGACCAGGCAAAACGAAGGTCCGTCTAGCCTCGTATCTGTCCCTGAGTAGCCACTTGTCAGCGCTTAGGGAGGTGTTTGAACACGGGCCACAAATATCATGCTATTTCCCAAATACTCTTCCAGCCTTTTGCCGGCTCAGACTATAAATTCTTCAGGGCAGAGACAAAATCTTACACTGTGCGTCTACACCAGGATCCCAGTCAATTTTGAGGCCAGGTAGTGCTCGTATGGTGTAAAAGAATGATAATCAGTGGCCTGTGACTGGCAACGGGAATTGGGTTCACAGCGACGTGTTCGTTGCTGCTGCTTCCAGGCAGGACGGGACAGTCGTTTCCACACTATGGACAGTTTACTGGTCTGTCCCTATCGCCGGGATTATCACACACACGGCTAGCAAGGACCCACCGAGGGTCTAAAAGTGTTACAGATGATAAGTGTGTAACAGGAAAGTCAATTATCAACTAGTAGATCCCGGTGTTACCTTCCAAGGCACAGAATTATAGCCTGCCACTTGCCTTTTGCAGGTCATCTTTCACGGTGTTACAGACCCACATTAAAATGACTTGTGACTAACGACAGAGCAGGGCTTAGTGCCTCTTTATCACTCTGCAGTGAAAGGAAGGTCTTCTTTTTAATACTGCAGAAAAAGCTTTGCGATTGAGACTTCAGATTGACTACAGAAGATTTGCATGGCTAAGAAATAATTGCTTGGTTTATGTTTTGACACAATTCAGCTCGCTGTTTGCATTATTCACAGGCCTGACAAAATCTATGTATTATTTTTATTTTTTTCATTTTACACACTATAGTAAATGTTTGCTTTGGTCCGTTACCTGCTTGGACTAACCTTTGCAGTATAAATTCTGTATTGAAACATTCAAAGAACCAGGGGTTTCTACGATGCATTTTAAAAAGCAGGTCAGTGGTGCAGCTTCTGTAGGCTATGCATTTAAAAAAAGATAAGGAAAAAAATAAATATGATCACAAAAAAGGAAGACACTGAGAAATGCATGCTTGGCAAAACCTCCCCTGGAAGAAGATGGCTTGTCTGTGTTCTCTACAGCAGTTTCTATGCTGTTAAAAAAGAAAAAAAAAAAAAAAAAAAAAGAAGAGGGGTAGGGCCTTATCTATAGGCTAAAGGACAAGTGGCAAGAAGCTCACATACTCATTGCTACCCCCTCTGGAGCCGGTTTGTTTCAGTGACATCCAGCAGGAATGGTCCAAAACACGGCTGCGGAGCACCAGCAGCCGAGCAGTGCCAGCGATGGGGGAGCCAGGGCTGGAGCTCAGTCCCTGACCCCTGTCCGTGTAAGTCTGTAGATGTGCCCTGAGATACCTGGGACCAGACTTGCGTTCACCTGGAAGATCAGGGTTAGAGCCTGGGCCACGCTTCGCCCTGGTGCAAGTCAGCGTCAGGCTGTTGACTCATGGACTCAGCGGATTTTGTACCGACATCCACCAAGTGCGAACGCGTCACCCGATGTAGTGCACAGCCCTCGGCAAGGGCTGCACATCATGGGTCGGCTCCAGCAGCCCTGAAGAAGCCAAGAAGTACTACAAAGTGTTTATCTGAGTCATAATTTCCTCCACACCTGGGTCTTTTCTACAGCTAAAGCAACAAATAATCAACATTTTATGTGCCACCGGTACGTACCAAGAAGTGTTGAAGGAGAGCCCAGGCTCTGTTCGGGCATGTCCAGGAAGGAATGAAGCTGTGCAGCTGTGTAATAAGTTTGGGATTCACCTAATGTTCCAAAAATAGAGGGCAGAAATACCGTGTCAAGCACTCCTAAAGCAGACATATAAAAGACTGCTTAGGGAAAAAAAACCAAATACGTGTATTTGGGGTCGATTAAAGTGCCTCCATTCTTTTAGAGTTTGTAAACATTTTGAAAGAGGGTATTACGAATAACCTAGAGCAAATTTATAGCCTAACTTTCTTCACAAGGGAAGTTTGAAATCTTTTTGTTTAGAAATAAGAATAACCAACTGATAGACCTGGTGACCACATATCACCAGCTGTGGTTGCTGGTTTTTTTGTTTGATTGTTGGTTATAAGGTTATGGATCACAACTTTAGCTGGACTTTTGAAGAAAAACGATCAAAAGGTCAAGATTTGGCAAATTTACAAAAATTTATCAGGAGCAATCATTTTTGATCTGCTGAAGAACTGAAAATTGCTTCATTGGACAAACTGAATATTTCATCTACCATATGTGCATTAAAATAACCTGAATTAATTTTGAGATAGTGGGTATACTTCACTCACCTTACAGTGCACAATAACAAGGCCTTTTTCACAGAATTCACTGTCTTGGTGCTAAGTGTTCATACAGAGCTGCCAAAGTTAGTCAGATTGCTGTATGACACTTCCCCACAAATTTCAATTTGTAAAGATCTTCAGGATCTTCTGAAATGAAAGGCACTCCAGCTACGTAAACTGTTACTATCATTGCTTTCACAAAACTAAAATCGTGTTCTTAAACTGCTTACCAGTGTTCTTTTAATCCCTTGGGGGTATTACTCTTGTTCCTTGATTGAATACCAAAATAAGAAAGATCTCCTTGTCTTTTTCTTTCTGAAATGCAATTATTGTTTTATATCATCTGGGAAGAACGGAAAGAAAAGAGAAAAAACAAACAGTGCAAAGCCATATCAATTGCATGGTACAGCATTTACAGGCTGGTCTTGATTCAGATCAGTATTGGCAATATGTTATTTAGGAAGTACTTTCTGGACTGACTGGCCTGGGGGATTAAATTTTAAAATCCTATCAATGGGCTATGTAACAGGAATCATGAAGAAAGTGTAGCCATAAGAGAATTGAATGTGTGCATGTAATCTGTCTACAATCTGGAGGTATTTTATTTATGTTCCTGCTCTTAAACGTCCAATTAGTGAGTCCCTGGTGATCAAGATTACTGTAATACATGCCCAGCACGTAGTTTATAGTGCGATCCCAGTTAATCCAGACCTATTGTAGTCATTCTCTTGTGTAATGTGCAAAATAAACAGTCTAAATTACTATTTACCATCATTACCTTGGTCATATGTCAGCTTCCTTTTCTCCCTAGAAAGCATGCCTTGGTAAAGTGGTAAGCTCTCATAAAGATAAAAAAAAAAGAAGTAAGTTTTTTCATATGCATTGAGACTTCCATTGTGAAAAGGCAGGAGAGTCAATTTGCCTTCAGTCATTTAATAGCATTACTCTTTGCAGCGCTGAAGTGGTTCACCTAATGTTATTGCTGAACATTGTGATGGAGAGGAAAGTTAGTGCTGTCTTGGTGTCCCACAGGTTTTTAGGAGACAAAACCAAATCAGCTGAAGAAATAAAATAATATGCTGATGAAAATTTTTTTTTTTTTTTTTAGCTGAGGGTCACTACAGCTGGCAGATATTGTGAAAGCTTTTTTTTTCTTGAGCAGTACAGTGAATTTTGCTTGGAGGAAGCCAACTGAATCCAGGTCAATCAGATTAGAACAAATAAAATAGGTTGGGTAAGCTGGAAAAGAAATTTGTCCTGGCCCTTAGTTGCAAAGGGCACAAAATCTCTCAAGCTTCTGCAGGTTATAGCCTGAAGAGCAAGGCTGCAGCCACTTCCAAGTTATTTAAATACCCCAAAGTATTCAAAATTATTTTGATCTCCGTTTCTGTGGTAGAAGTCTGAAGCCTTCACTGCAGTAACTCAATATTCACAGCAGCGTAACAAGGATCCATAACCTGTCGTGTCTGCAGCATGACGGGATATAAAACACCATTGCCTGTCCAGCTAAAACAAGGTCAGATTATTAAAATACAAATCAATCTTTTATTGTTTAATGTTCTGCTCACTGTGACTCGCATACATGACTTACCAAGACAAGCACCTCATATAAAAGCAGGTGCTATATGTAAGTCATTTTAGGTAAAGACAGCCCATCAGGGACGAGATGGTTAAGGGGGTTGCACTTTTGGGGGCGATGGCAGAAAAATCAAATTTGATTGACCTTCCTGGGAGGAACTGAAGTTCAAAAATGTAACAAGGTAATGAGTTATTTATTAAAAATACTCCTTCGCACTTTCATAGCTCTGTTTATATGACAATTAATAGCCAGCTAATCCTCCTATGCACTTTGCAAAGTGATTATGTAAGTACTGTCCCCGTTCTGTAGGTGGGGAAACAAAGGCAGAAAAAAAACCATTCTCATGGCAACAGAGGGAATCGGTGCAAGAACTGGAGTCTGACTGCAGGAATTTCACTTCTCCCTTTGCCTTACTCTTACATGTACAGGATGTTCCCTTAGTGGTGATTTCTGAGCTCTGTTTTTGTTTTGTTCTTTCCTCTCCCTGTCTTAAGTGACCTGATTTTATCTTTCTTAACATGGAGAGGCTCAGCAGCATCTCATAGGGAGGCTTAGAGAAGCACTGCAAATGTGGGGCATCTGTGCTTGTAACCCTTCCTTGCCCATGATGTCTCCTTCCAAAAAATGCCCAGCTCCATCTATCTGCCTGGCAAATCCATCTAAGGGGTCTGTCAGAAGGGGAAAATACAAGAAAGGGCAAACTGAGCATGCGTAAGCTCATCCCACACTAGGGATTTTCTTAGAGCCTTGGCAGTTTTGTAAATTCTCATAAATTAACTCCGTAAGTTCAAGAAAATTCATAGTATCTTTTTCTATCACATCTACAGTCAACCTGTTTTCTCTCCCCCCCTTTCTGTGATTTTTTTACCCTGAAGAAGGGTTTTCATGATCAAAACCCTGCTGCTCGCTGCTCTTTGTAGCAAGGTGTAAACACCGTGCTGGCAGCTTTAAAGGTTTTGGGAGTCTTTATTCTGCAAGCACGAGGAGCGAGGAAGAGCAAAGGAGGCTGTTACACACTCCTGTCCTCATGGAAATGAGGAATTTTCACCCAGCCCACATGCATTTAATTCTCCATAACACCTTTCAGAGAGGGGTTGCACTTTGTGCAGGGATTCACTTACCTATTCGCATGCGCTTCACCACCTTTTTAGAGGACCCTTCAGGTGGGAATCATCTAGCTTGATGAAGTGTAAGCTCAAAGGAGTTTTCTGGGCATAACGTTCATTATCAACCAGTTCGTCAGCAGGCCATTTTTGCCAGATACCTCCCCAACTCCCCTTTTGTTTTACCAAGTGTCCTATCAAAGACTGCAGACTCAACTTGGAGAGGCATCAGGAAGGGAAAGGTGTCAGATACGCGTTCCCTGCCAAAGTGCTTTCGAATTTATCGGTTCTGCGGAGCTAAGGAGACAGAGCTCTGGGTTGCTTCAGTTTTAAAGATAGCACTGGATCTCTTTACTTAGGACAAGCGTATGAGTGCTTGGGAAGTTGCCATGAGTCCGACCAAGTCTGGGACTCAAGTGACTCCCGGGTGGCTGTGCTTGGAGCTCAACGTGAAGAAAGCCCTGACCAGAACTTGCCAGCCCAGCCTTCACGCAAAGCACGGAAGCCTCGTTTTTTTATCCCTTGTGTTAGTTTGCTGTTGAAAGAGAAACATTAAACAGGTAGCTTGGGGTTTCCTTGTCTTAATCAAGGATTTGGATGGATCTTCAAAAGTCCCGAGCCTTGCAACTGCCTCTCTGCAGCTGGATCTAATGTTTGCAATGAAATTAATGTAGAGTTGGTGCCCCAGTGGTGCAAATGTGGAAGCTAACCCTGTCAAGCAAGTGTAGAATGGGTATTAGAGCAGGACTCAGTGTGCTTTATATGAGGCGTTAGGCAAATCCCTATTTAAGAGGTTACAGGTTTGAATCTTCAGCCTACAAATAAGAAAAATCTTAAAGACCTGACATCCAGACCTAAGTTTTTTTCTTCTAATGCTTTCTGTGGTTTGAAATGCATGATCTGCTCCCCACGCTGCAAGCCAGAGAAGGTAAACAAGCTCTACACTGGTCACACATTTTCATCCTGCCTCTGCAGTGTTTTGTTCTCCAAGGACTGACTGCTCTTGTGATCCAAGCAAGAAAAGGAAGTTTTCTGCAAACTCTGCTATCTCATCCCAAACTAGCCTTAGGGTAAAATTGTAGCTTGGTATAGTCTGAAGAGCAATTCAGGTACCTAGACATAGGCATTCGCTGCTACAGGAGATGCCACGAGGTATTCCAAAAGATGTGCATGAGAGGGGCAAGAAGCTGTGGGATACCCCGGGAGATCTCAAGCAGGGCTAGATGCCCCAACTTAGGCAAGTGAGTGACTCTTTTGGAGTTTTACTGTTGAATTCATCAAAGCCAAGATTTTTTTTTTCTCAGCTTGTCAATCCTGTGGTAAATATATGGCATAAAACCTGACTTTCAGATAGTAGCAGAACTATTTTAGACTTTTTGTAGTTTGGGAATAATTCTCTTCTTATCCTCAGCCGCTGTGGGAAAGGCAGGGTGCAGGCTGAGTGCGTGCAGTGATGGTTTTGTGAAGTTGATGGAGGGTGTTAACACCCCCAGCCTTCCCAGACTGCTGTCTGGCACCTCATTCGTCTGAAGACCTCTGAGCATATAAGGTCTGTGATAAACAAAGGGGGTCTGTCCTGTGCCTCTGGGTTGCCAGTGGCTTATTAAAGATTGGATTGTTTAATGTTATCCTTTAAGGGAGAGATATTTCTGCGGATAGGGAGACTCCTGTGTCACTGGACAAGAAAGAACAAGGCTTTCATGTTACTTGTTTAAACCATTAAGTGCTGATGTTTTGCTGTTTGACATGCCATTGTTTCTTGCTCTTTCTAACCAGCCCTGTTTCTCCATTCCTTGTGGTTAATTATTGCTCTCATTGTGTTTCCGGCATGTCTTCTCCTGCTCTGTTACTGGATCCATAGGGGAAAAGTGACTGAGGGAACTAAGGACCAAGGAGCAGAGGATTAACTGTCCCCGTGGGAAGCTTGAGTTACTAGCTGCCACATATGCACATTTTCATTGCTAACAGTGAAGGAAAAGTTAACAAAGAGCTTGTCACCTAGAGCAGAATACAGGAGAGTAAGAAAAATTTCCGCAAGTAATATGTACTGCTTGCCATGACAGTACAGTGCATGCAGTTCATGTCTAATTATTACTTTTTATTATTTATTATTTGCATTACGGTAATATCCACAGGTACCAGTCAGGATTGCAACAGCATTGTGAGACATTCTGCTTCAGCACAGTCTGGGTCAGCACTGGAAGTTTTTAACAGTGTAACTATGTCAGCTGAGAATATAAATGTCCTGCTAAAAGAACTATATTGTTACAAGCCACAGTATTGCATCACAGCAGACCTGCCTTCTACTTTTGCAGCTTATTCCCCTTCCCACACGGGAAAGATATGATGCAGGTGTAAACATTTTTCTGTCGGTCTGAGTATTTATAGTTGGATGCAGCTGCAGCAGTTTAATGCTGCTGTAGTTTCAGGCAACATCAGCCCACAAGTAAACACATGTAAGACAGACCCTGCCCCAGAAGGCATCACGTCTCAGTAGGCAACAAGTGGGAAAGGAATCAGAGGCACAAATGAGTCATAAATCTGTTGAATGGTGGTGCTGGACAAGGTACATGTCTCATGCCTGGATCTGGGCTGGCATTTGCCTGCTACAGGAGGAGACAAACTAGTCTTCACTCTAATTCCACACCAGTGTCAGTGCAGCTCTACTGAAGTTACTGCAAAGCTGGGGTAATTCTAATCAGGCCCCAGCTGTCTAAAGGTCTGGTTTGTTGTCTTCAGCTCTCCTGATTTAATGTGCCAGGGGCTTCTCAAAAAAGTAGCTGGCTGGCACCTTAGTTTTGCAGCCTGGAAGAGCACTTAAGCCTGATCCGCCTTGAAGAGTGTCTTGGGCATCTTCTTCCCAACCACTAACTAAAATGGAAATAAGAAGGAATTCAGCTCCTGTTAGAGTTTGGTATAGTTTCTGCCACATTCTGCCAACAGGCAAGTTGGCTTCAACCTGTGACAAGAGGTGCTCGAGAAGGTGTACGAATAAATGCTCCTGCACAATTTTCAAGTCTCAGTGTGACAAATAATAAAGCAGTCAACTTCTGTTGACTTTTTCTCCAGGATTTTAATGCAATGGCTCTGAGACTGGCTGATGGACAGCTCTGGAGCTTGCCGCTCCTGCGACTGGGCTGGCAACTTTTTTGTAGAACAGATTATATGAGTACTCAAGACTGGTAGCCTGATCTGTGCAGCATGTGGTCTTTGTTAGTGCTTCATATCTCCACAGTGCTTTGTGCTTGAGATAAATTCTGTTACTATCAGCCATGTTCTCAGGATACTCTCTTTTAGGTTGGCACCAATGGCATAGCACTTGTTTGCAGTAGATGTAGAAGCATAGGGAAAAAAACGAACAAAGCAAATAAACCTACCAATTCCCAGAAAAAAAGCCAGGTTGGAACAGCAACCTCTATGTTTTGCTGAATTCCTGAGAAGTTTTGTTCAAATACAGTTATGAAAGCAGCAAAAGCTGATTGATAAAATTTTGGTGGCTATATGAAATATTTTTATGGATCTGTATGTTTTAAACAACCTGTCTGTACATATAGATGTATTGAAGCGTATGGATTAGCTTGTTTTATCACTTCTTGATTGATTATGACCTCTATAGTCCTAATCAATAAACTCTGTAGATTTAGGAAGCTATCTGATCCAGACTGTTGTCTAAAGCAGAGATATACATGTCAGAACTAAAGTGATATGTTGACTTGGTAGCTGGCAGTGGGTGACAAATACGGGTGAGGAAATTTCTGCTATGGTTTTAAAGATGGGAAAGGAATGGGTTGAACTATCAATGCACGATATGGCGTGGCATCGAGCTAAACTGCTCGGGTGGTGAGATGCTTGCATGCGGTTTTTCAAAATATGTCAGGTATGCATGATAAAGACATGCTGCTGAAGTATAAGCAGTTACGGGACCAAAGAAAGGCAAATCATCAGTGAGAGACTGTTTGTCACAATGTCATAAAAATAAACAAATGACTGCAAAAGGAACCGGGTTCGCAATCTTCAGGCTGAACTGCTGGAGTACTAGAAACCTCCTGAGATGCCAATATGCCAGCGCTGCTCAGTATTGTAGCTCAGGAAAGTAACATTTACTTAGAAACTTCTGAGCATCAGATTCATCACAGAATTGTCCCTTGTCTTGGGAAAAAGAGAGAAGGGCTAGAACAACTGCTTGTGACTAGTAGATGGACAACAGCATCCTTTATTAGCTGAACTGGAGTGCCAGGAAAGTAGGACTGGAAAACTATGGGCTAATGACCCTGGAAAGATGGACACATGGAGGTCATTCGATATAGCTAGGAAACAAATCCATGTATCCTGCTTCCCAGTTAGTGCTCCGTCTCTAGGCAAGACTCACTCTTATTACCTCTTTGTTGATTTTGTCAGCAAAATGGACAATTACTGGTGCATTCACGCCATCTGATTTTAAATGTTAGTTAAATGTTAGTTACGTGTTAGTTAAATGTTAGTTTATCTGGAAATGTCCGCATTAACTAGGTAAAGGAATTAGGTTCCCCACTTCAGATGTTTTGTGTTGCATGTAATTAGGTGCCTAAAATATTCTGAAGTGTATTATATGAATTCTCGCTTACTGTGTCTGTCATGGTCACCTTCTGCATATGGCCATCTAGCCAGGAAAAAGTTGCCTGAAATCTCCACTTACCACAAATTAAGTTGTCCTGTTATGGTGTGAGTAACTCCTAGCCTGCTTGCAAAGGTCCTTGGTTGGTGTTTTCTCACTACTGCTCTGATAACCACCACTGTGGGCACTGGATGCTTTCAGGTCTATGACTACAGAAACCAAGACAGCTGATGAGAAAGGAAAAACTGTGTGAATTCCATTATTTGGGTATGGGAAACGCACACAAAAAGCTGGACATTTGCAGAGACCCACCTACTGTTGTGAAGATTACTTTAGGAAAAAAAAAAAAAAAGTTGTCTTTTTCCTGGTTTCCCATTTACAGCCCTAACTGTGGGCTGTGGTGGCAGCACAGGCAGTTGTTAATCTTTCTTTTCCAGAATACTTGATGTGACAGTGTCAACAGGACAGCACAAAACTTGTTACTCAGATCCAGATCCTTTCGGTGCTGACCAGCTCCTATAAAAACGGAAGGGGAAGAAAAGAACTGGAGATGGGCCATTGCTATGTCAAACAGAAGACAGTAACTGATCACTTTACAAAATTTCAGCTGTGTTTGACGTCATCTATTGAGTCTGCATTTTACACAACTGAGTTTTGAACTGATGTCTACTGACTGGTCTATCTAGAATCACTAGAGTATGTAAGAGCCCAAATCAAGTACCAGGGTGGTAGATCAAAGAACTTCTTACTTCAATTTTTTTTTTTTTTTTTTTTTTTAATATTAGCGGTAATTATGCTGTCTTCCTCTTCCTTGGATAGTCCGTGCTGTACCACAGGTCAGAGCTGATTTTCATCTCACGCTGATTTAATGCAGAAGTTTTTCTGCTGGATTAGATGAGGTACCATGTATGTGGGGGAGAGGTCCAGTACCCCTGAGTGCTACTGTTAAGAAATATTTCTGCATTTCAAACTCATTTGGGGGCCACATCATTTCCAAAATAAGCTTCTCAGATTCTCCGTACATAATCTGCATATTCTACAAGCAGACAGGGATCAACTATTCACTACAGAGCCTGAAATGCCTGAGGCTCTTGTCTCTGCTTATATCCATTAGAGGTAAACCAGGGCTGATTATAGGCAACACTGTACTTCTGATCACGTCAATGAGCGTAGCTAGCAAGTGTTCTGGGGGCAGATTCTCATCTCATTTGCATTGGTGCAAATCAAGAGTAATCGAGTTATTCCAGATTGAGAGCAGACGAACTGCCCTAATAGGATTTTCTGTTTCAATAAAGATATTATTGAATTCAGCCAATTCAGCCAATGACTCTGTTTTGTCACTGTTTTTCTTAGATTTTATGCAGATATACAGTGTTTGGCTTGGTTCAGATCGAAGCCCACAGCGTGTGCAAGGAGAAGGTCACTTGGGAGGGAAATAGGGTTGAGTCTCGGTGCTGGGACCACTTCTTTACAAATAGGGTTTGCAGCAGTTGCTCCTAAACCAGGTTGTTTCTAGCAAGTCACATACCTGTCTGCTGGCCCTAACCAAACCCAAACTCAGGGGAAACCAGTAGTCCTCATGCACCATGATCACTCATCGCAGAAATGGGTGTAAAGAAAAGCAACCCATGCAGCAGAATGACATTAAGCTGAGAGATAAAAGGCACTCTTTAAAAAAAAAAAAAAAAGGACCAGCTTGAAAGATGATTTAAAGCCAGAAAATTCTTCACATGACTCTTTAAGGCAACATAAGCCCCTTTTTGTTTCCTGCCTATTTCAGCCTGTTCCTGGTCAAGAACGCCACAGCTAATAATTGTGTCAGAAAACCTTCCTGTCTGAAAATGATCTCTTCCTAATGGATAGATGATTCCATATGGTTTCATATGTCATAGATGGAGAGAGAACATATTGGACAACTGGCCACAGCTGGCAGTTCGTGTTAGTGCCATATGGATAAATGTGCGAGCTCAAGTGCATTGTGTATTTCAAGTAAACCTTTTATCTAAACAGGTGCTGACCCACTGGGAATGCATTTTTATGGTCAAACTTGCAGCATGCAGTGATACGAACCGCTCTGTTCTCCCCTCCTTTTTCTGCAGTGCAAGCACGAGACACTTAGGTATCATTTGACTCCCTTCTGCATTGGACTGCGTAACTCCATCGACGTCCATAAAAGCACACCTGGGCAGACTCTTTGTAAATAAGACCAGAATCTGGCTGTCTGAACTGTGTGGAGATTAGAAGACCAGTCTCCAAAATCCTCTTTGGGAACTAGTCTGTGAGATTCACTTCCAATAGATATTGCTATATCATATTTGGCAGATTAAAATCACCCCATTTATGAGGCTATGTAAATACAGAATCAGACTTTCCACCTCCTTGAGCTACTGTGCTCCATCCCTGATTCCAGCTGAAATCTTTGCACTCCTTTTCTCTCCATGCCATAATTGCCTCTTTGTCTAAACATGCTTCATTTTGGAATTCCTCTCGCTTGCATTCCTAATATGTGCGGTTCAAGGTACTTGCTGACTGATTTACGCTGGGCTTGTGTGACTCCCTTGGAAATGGAGCAGAGCACATTCCATCCACCTGCGTAATAAAACCAGCCGGTGCAGGGTGGGAGCACACAAACCACAGCAGAAATAATCTTCACCTAAATTTTGACTCAGTTATCTGTCTCTCCATCAGCTCTTCTGATTGTCTGTGGTATTAAAATCATGCTTGGGGAGCAAACCTTCATGAACAAAAAGTCTCTAATTACGCTGTTTATTCCAGAGCTCTGTATCACTGCCAGCACCAAATACTGGGGTGAGGCACAATGCCTCGCCTGCATTTCAGAGGAAGTATTTTGATAAGAGCCCTGTTAATTTCATCCCAATATCCAGAAAGTTGTAGTATCAATTAAACCCTCTGGGCTCCTTATAGAATCATAGAATGGTTTGGGTTGGAAGGGACCTTTCAAGGTCATCCATTCCAACCCCCCTGCCATGAGCAGGGACATCTTCAACCAGACCAGGTTGCTCAGAGCCCCGTCCAACCTGACCAGGATTTTTTCCAGGGATGGGGCATCTACCACCTCTCTGGGCAACCTGGGCCAGGGTTTCACAGCCCTCATCATAAAAAATTTCTTCCTTATATCTAATCTAAATCTACTCTCTTTCAGTTTAAAGCCATTACCCCTTGTCCTATTTCTACAGGCCCTATTAAAAAGTCTGTCCCCATCTTTCTTATAAGCCCGCTTTAAGTACCGGCAGGCTGCAATAAAGTCTCTCCTTCCTCTCCTCCCATCTGCTTTAGAAGCAGTGTAACCCTTTTGCCTTTATCACAGGAGGTAATATTTTACACAAGAGTAGATTTGGTAAGTTTGGGGTTAAACCAATCTAGAGTCCAAAACTCAGATGAGTAATTTAATTAACAAGGTATGAGTTGGATTTCCCATTCTCAACTGTACCAACCTCATGGTTTGCAGACGGGCGGAGAGTTAGTTTGGGTAGGAAGATCAGGAATTCTGCAGTGATTGGAAGAATAAGCCTGACAATTACCCTATGCTTTTTCCTGGTCAGCAGTTTCACATCATTAATAATTCACTTGTGGGTCCTTGAGAAGTGAGAAAACAAAGTAAGCCTCAACCCATGAGAAAGAGGATGGTGACACTAATTCTTATCTCCCATCATCTACCTAATTGTACCCACATCTGAGGTGCGTGTTGCCTTGCTTCAGTTTATTTGTGCTCGTATATTCTAAACATTAGTTAAACTTTCATAGCGTAACAGTAATAAGGCAGCTTAAATAGCAAGTTCTCAGCTGTGTTTGGTGCACACTGTGCTGCGGGAGATTAAAAAGAAAATCAGAAAGTGCGTGACGGAGATTAAGATGATTCTGAATCGCTGTGTATAAAACTGAGTCCCCTTTGTACCTCTTATCTGCTGTTTGAAGTACCGTTACTTAAGCTCAGTGTTGGGGGCGGCTGAGGGGGGGTGGGAAGTCTTTCTGAGAGGATGTGAGAAGCCATTTCAAAAGAGGACACCTCTCCAGTAAATAAAGCACAAAAGTTTGAGATCAGCACTGAAATGGTGGATGAGATGGCTTTGCACCCAAAAGAAAACTTGTTCATCCAGGAGACTTTCAAATCTCGTCGCTGAGATAAAGAAGATCAAAGTGTTTAAACACGTTGATCCACTACTGAGGAAAATTTAGTGCTGGCAACAGAGAGCAGCTGCAGTAGAGCTGGCATGTCTAAACTCACAGCAGGGGACTAATTGCTCCTATGGATATAGGTTTGCTTTACAAAAACAGGTCTGAAGGAAAGTCGTTCTCATTCACAGAATGATGGAGATCTATTGATAAGCGGTAAAATGCCAATCTACAGTATGCAGCATCCTCAGGAGGGATGGAGCCACTGGGAGCAGAGCCGCAGCATGGGCAAGGGGGATGCGTGAGGCTCCTCTGCTTTTATTCAACTTTTGTTGTGCAGGGAAAGTTCCCATCAATTTGCTTAAGATGATAGCAGTAGCTTCAAGCCCTCCTTGAGATGTATTAAATAACGAGAGGAGGAAGGGGAGCTCAAAGTCAAACCTTACTGCTGTTTGTACAACATACAGTCCTGGGAGGTAGCCTGGAGAAGGGGGCTATTGCCATCAGAGAATTCTAAATTTTCTATTAAAACTGAAATGTTATTTTTATACAAATTATCAACTGGGCAGGGGGAGGGAGGAGAATAATGAGGCTGGTTATAAAAAACAATCCAGTGAACTATTCCTGGTACAATCACAGTTGTAAAGATACTTAAGACAAGTCTGGTGGAGAGGCTGTTATAGCATCTCATTAAACAGGTTCTTTCTTGCAGTCCTCGCACTCGATAGAGGATGTGTTCTTGTTTTATTAAGGGACCAAGCAGAAAGAAGGTCTGAAGCAGGGGTTAGTGATGGGGCTTTTCCCATGACACAGAAGTTGTTTCTGGCAGAGGTAGGAACTGAATGGTTTTTTTGCATTGGGGTGTGAATATTGAGAGGTTTGCGTTCTTCTGTATAGCTAATTCCTGAATGCCTGTGTTTTTTTCTTATTTTAAGGGAAACTAAGAAAAATGCTGCAATTCTGAGCCACAGCATCTTCTTAATAAAAGTATAGCCCTTAGTATCGTTGTATGTACTCAATAAAAAGCAAAGGCGGCTCAGCCACCCCAGCCTTTCCGCTTGAGAAGGAGAGACATTTTGCCTCTGGGAGGAAATTAAATACTCCTGTGCCGAGTCATTACAGTACAGTACGATATGCCAATCTAGCTCCAGCTGTTCAGCCCTTATTTGGTATTCGTAGTTCTTTTGATAACAGCAAATTTCACTACATGTATATATATGTGTATGTATATATTTGCAGATACATCTGTGTGTGTATATCCAGCCGCATAAGTGAAGTGTATGCTTTGACCTTTTTTAATACCACCTCATTCTCGGGAGTTTCCAGAAGTATCTAAATTATTCACCCTGGGCTTCTAGGATAGGCAATGGAGGAACAGAAGTGAATTAAGAGGGCACAGACCTCTCCTGTGACCTCAAATGAAAATCTTTTCATAGCTCTACCCTTGATTGCTCCTTTGCAGTGGGGACGCTCATTAAAGCCATTCAAATGTCAATATGCCACCTAAATGCAGGAGGTAAATTTTTCCACAGTTTCCAGAAAGAGCATCACAGCATGCCTCCATTTGCCTCAGCCTGATGGCCAGCAGGACAGGCTACTAAGCATGCAGCACCGGGGTAGATGTAGCATGTATGGGCTGCAGAGAAAGAATAGAGTTGTGAATGTATTCTCTGATAGATTAAAGGTTTGATTCATTTGGGATGTCCTAGGACACCTGACCTGGCCTCTTTGCTGATTTGGAAAGGTGCAGGACTTTCTTAAGTGTTGTGTCAGACCCACCAGATAGGTGGTGGCATCTCTCAGGGTCAGAAGGACCCTCGGTTACTCCCAGGAGAACCGCTGCCCGTTCCCCTTTGGACCCGTCATGTGTTGGCGTGTGATCACGTTAAGCCGGAGGAGAAATGGCAGGGGCACAGGGGATGGTAGGTGAAGAAGTGCCTACGTGGTCAACCTTGAGCGCACCCCTCTCCCGACACCCTCCCCAGCACTGTGACAACCCCAGGAAGGGAAGGGACAACGGTGAGGAGCACAGCCTCCCAACCCAGAAGCACTGAGCTTCAGGAACAGTGTCCTTGCTCTCTGTTCCCATGGTACTGGTCTCACTAATGCAACAACCAGTTGATTTACACCAGTAAATCAATTACAAATTAAGGAATGGGTTCAGCAGCACATTTCAGGCACAACGTGCCCCCAAGCAGTGCAGAGCTATCTAACCCAATCTACCTGTTGGTCCACTCCAGCAGCTACATAATGTTTTAATTTCTGAGAAAACAGCTTTTAAAAATATGTTAAAGGTTATTTAATACCCATTTCATGTACCATTAATTTGTTACAACAGTTATACTGGGAGCTTTTGCTTTGTACATCTTGTTATTCATTGGTGTCTGGCATTTTTTATGCTTGTTCTACTCTTAAGAAATTTGCAAACACAAACGTTTCAGTGGAGTTTTTGTGGAGAATGTGTTATCTGTGGCAAGCGGGATAAAAACATTGTAAGGAAGTTGCAATTTTCCTCAACACTTTCAAGCCAGTGTATGTCAAAGTTCATATGTACAAATAACCTACAAAATGACCAGATAGCATGTATAAGGTGACATGCAGGAATGTCCATAGTCTACGAGAAACATGGGCTCCGCATAGCTTAGTCCACAATCGCAAGCCTTTATTATGGTCAAGTTTTCCATCCTTGAGCTCAATAGCTGCGCTCCTGTAAACTTCTCAATGTCAGCTTACCTACCCACTGGCAAAAAACCAGGGACAGCGATTACCCCTCATTGCAAAGCGTTTGAAGGGTTTTGGATTATAGATCAGCACTGGATAAAGGGAAAGATTATTGCTTCCATTTAACAGCTTTAACAAAATGTGTATTGATGGTGAGATTATGTTTTATTGTTGGTCAAGTCTGTGCCGAAAGACCTGAAGCCATTACAGGACAACAATCGAGCAACAATTATAGAAACATCTGCTGTGAACTGGGAAACATACTGTGATACTTTTCTAGGCAATACAGAAAGTCTTTCTTCTACAAGGACATTTTTAATATACAGTTCAAACAGACCAGAAGAAATGTTTTTACTTATGAAATGAACCCAACAGAAAAAATATTCTTTCCCACTGAAAAAGGAATAGCTCAAAAAATGACCCAGAAGCCAAAGATTTTTTTTTTTTCCACAGTAGAGCAGGAAAATATTTATTTTGGAAATGCTTTTGCACAAAAGACATATTTTAATGCTTTGAATTTATCAATATGGATTATGAGCATTTCAAAGCAAATTTTGTGGTAAAATGCAAAGAAAAATTTTACGTATGCAGGAAAACTGGCTTTCTAAACTGTTTTGCAAGCCTTAATCAGATGGGTATGTTAATTTTAAACTCTGCAAGTATAGGACCAACTTCATTATGAGAGAGAAGCTGTTACATTTTGGTGCAACTGCTTAGCCCACCTGAAATCTAAGTTCCAGGAATCAAATTCCCACAGCAGAAGCAACTCGATTAAGGTCACTACACTTCAAGGCTGATGAAAATTCCCTGTTTCTTTGTTACAGTTGGCCAAAATTGGATATTCTGTCCTCGCGCTCTCCTGGCTTGATAAAATAAGTTATTTACCAGGTTTATTATTGTGGTCAACTGTAATGTTTTGAACAGTGTCATTAATTAAATGCTGCTTAGCCTTTGTCAAGGCCACATTACAGTTATTGGCTGGAGGAGTAGGTACTTGCACTGAGAAAACATAGCTTGGGGTGAGACTCGTTGACTGTTAACTTATGCAGCTAAAAACTAGAGATCTTAGTGAGTCTAGGTTGACAGCTCTTTAACATCTAATATGTAGACATCTAAAGTTAGCTGAGATAAATCTGTGGTGACCAAAGTGTATACAAGCAAATGAGATTTAGGCATGACATGATTAAAAGCAGAACATGAAGGCCAACTTTTTGCACAAAGCTGTCTGGTAAGCTTGCAAAAAGTGAGGAAGAAGAGCTTGGTACAAAAAGGGCACAGGACAGTAATTCTTTGATGAACATTAAAATGTAATTCTGCCAAAGCTCAGCAGGACACATTCCACATCCTTTACTTGTGCTACTGTTTCCCAGAAATCCAATTTTTCACCTGAAATTATTACACACTGAGAAAATTATCTTAATTCTGAGAAGCCTCCACTGTGTAGCCTTTTCCAACCTGCTCTATAAACTGCTTAAAAACCAGCCTCACCCTTCTTAAAAAACCCAAAACAAAACAGCAGAGATAAAATACTGTGAAATGGCCCCTACGACACAATTGGAACAGATTGGGATGTGCAAAACACTCTCTCCACTGGGAGCCATACTGGCTGGAGAGGTTCAAAATTGACTTGATGTGTGGGCTAAAAAGAAGTGGTGTTTAGGGGAAGAGCAGCTCTGCAGGCTTAACTTCTTCTGTACTTCCTCTCCCAGGGTGGCTCAGCCTGAACTCTCCATCCTCCCTCTAACGGTCCTCCTTAGTTTCCTTTTTATCC
The DNA here is from genome assembly GCA_035590195.1 of Aviceda cuculoides. Taxonomy (NCBI): domain Eukaryota; kingdom Metazoa; phylum Chordata; class Aves; order Accipitriformes; family Accipitridae; genus Aviceda; species Aviceda cuculoides. Next base: position 22,222,316 of record JAVJGG010000027.1, read on the forward strand.
AAAAGAGGGATGGATAACAAGACTTAACTCTTTCCCAACTGAATCAGTGTCTGCAGGTGACAGTCCCTACAGGTAAATCTTGTCACCTGTTATGGGTTGGTTATGAAGGACCTCCTCCTAGGTTTCTAAGCTCTGCCTTCCCCATGTGTTTCCCACCTAGGTCTGATTGTGTGGATGATGATCATGATGACAATTATAATAATTTGTTTTTTTCTGATAACAAGCTGTCAGCATACATGGCAATGAAACATTAGGCCGAAGCCAATAAATGTATCTACGTGGGGTGTTGAGTTGGTGTGAAAAGAGAGGATGTGCAGGTTTATAGAAACATAGAATTATTTAGGTTGGAAAAGACCTTTAAGATCATCAAGTTCCACCATAAACCTAATACTGCCAAGTCCACCACTAAACCATGTCCCTAAATGCCACATCTACACATCTTTTCAATACCTCCAGGGATGGTGACTCAACCACTTCCCTGGGCAGCCTGTTCCAATGCTTGACTACCCTTTCCGTGAAGAAATTTTTCCTAATATTCAATCTAAACCTCCCCTGGCACAACTTGTGGCTGTTTCCTCTTGTCCTGTCACTTGTTACTTGGGAAAAGAGACTGACATCCACCTCACTACAACCCCCTTTCAGGTAGCTGTCGAGAGCCATAAGGTTATGGTGGTGGTTGGACTTCCGTCACTGCGAAGGAACACACTACCTTACAGAAGGATGTCCTTTGACTCTGCTGAACCCAACAAGACTCTCTTCTGCTTTCATTTGCTGCCTTTTGGAACATGCCTATGATCTCCGAATACATCAGCCATGCCTTTCTGTTCTCCATGGGGGAACAAAATAATGAGAGATTGTCCTGTGAGCAGGGCTTCTTTGGGGAGGAAGATTTTCGGTTCCTTTCCGCAGGCGCCGTCTCTGCTAGCTGTGCTAGACAGCAAACCCCCAGCTATCACTTACAGCAGAGGGTGATAATGGAAAAAGAGATGGAGAGAAATGTACAGCACGGAGGCAGTCAGAAGCAGCAGTGACCAGTTTATGTATGTACGTATTTATTTAATCCTGGTCGTGAGTAAGTGTCTCCGACTCATCAGGCTGTCCCCATTCAGCCACGGCACTCTCAGGGAACACTTGACTTCAGGCACATATGAAAGCTCTGCTGACTTCCAGTGAGGCCTAAACTTGTGCTTAATGGTAAATGCGTGCTAAAAGCATTATTTGGGGATGGAGGGGACTACAGAACATGTCTAACTGCTTTGCAGGACCCTCAGATCAGGCCCGGAGAGGGGGACTGAAGTATTCTTAGCCAGAAATGCATAGTTGGTCTGAACGCCCTTGGGGAGGGTATGTCCATGATCTACCTCCTTCCCTCAGCCTCCCAGCAGCAACCAGGCCCTCTGCGACCATTTCTTGGGCTGTTGAGGATTGCACTAATTACTGCCATCTGAGGGGGGGGTGTTTTCTTGCAAAGTGGACACTGTTATTAGGTATTCAATTGGTACCACAGAAATTCAGGGGCATCTCACCTACTCCGAGTTAATCAAGGATGGACCAAAGCAGCATGCTAGCCAGGAAAAGCTGCTATTTCGAGGGCTGAACACTGCTTAGATCCTTTAGCTGCTTTTTGAATATAAGATACATTTGGAAATAACATATCTGAAAAGCCCCCAAACAATCAAACCCCAAAACAATCCAACCGTCAAAAGTCTGGATTAACTAGCACAGGTGGCAAGATATTGTTCTCTCCTCATGTGTGGTCCCTGGTGCAGATGCCTTGTTTTCACAACACTGATAATGAAAGCATTTTTATTTTTGGATGCTCTTTAGGGTACAGTGTAATACATCAAAATAAATCATTGCATTGTACGCCTGTTACGAATGCAAGCTGATATACCAAATGTCAAAGTTGCTTGCTTTGATTAATCAATGAGTATCGCCAATTTTGCTAACAGTGTTGAGGAAAGAAATGGTAGTGAAGGGGGAAATGTTCACTTGATACAAAGGTATGAATATGTAGATAAAGATTCGATAAGTTTGTATAGATTTAGAGATGATACTGTTTCAAGTAAGGCAAAATCTCCCTTGGATCTGTGTTCTAGTAGAGAAACTGCATACCACCTCCCCGCCCCCCCATTTTCACTTATGAAATGAATTCAATAATCATCATATTTGAAAAGGCATTCATTTCAACTGCTGTGGAGAAAACTTCTGATCAAATCAAGAGCATTAGCTTCAAGGCCACCCTTCTTCCTATGAGACAGGAAGTATCTGTGTGATAAATTAACTATGCGTGAATGCTAAGTCTTTAATGAGAAAAACCATGCTCTGTTGAATTCAGCCTTTCATGTGAAAGCTGTTTGGGACCTTACTGAAAAGAATGTGTTAATCAAGAGAAAAGCATAATTACTGTCTTGTCAACAGACACAAATGGGAAAGCCTGGTGAAAATGAGGTGGAAATTAACTCCAAAAAACACACAAAAAAAGAGTTTATAAGGTTTTCGGAGAGCTTGCTTTACACTGCGCAGTGATTTATGACAATTGGAATCTCACTATTTCTGCAATTAATATTACTGGATGCTTCCTATTCAGGGGAATGTTAATCATAATAATGCAAATGGAAGTATTATTGCAGCTATGCCTCAGAGTTCATATTTCATATTGAGCCAAGGGTTCAATATTCAGCATCCTCCTCAATGGAGCATTCGCATTGTATGGATAGATGAATGTGCACCAAAGGTAAAATAACTGAATTAATATAAACCAGAATAATATGTCTGGCACATAGCTTCCCATTTTCCCATTTTTGCTGTAAGGTCCTGATTGTTCAGGCTTTTTAAACCAATAATAAATTATTGCAATGCACTGCTAATTACACCTCACTGAAGTTGTGTATAGTATGAATTTCACTGGCAATGGGCTTAGATTAAGTTTCTTATGCTTATTTTTAGCAAGTCAAAGGCAATTCATTTCCAACCGGGCCGTGTTTAAAAGTTTAGAGTGAGAAAACTGTGTAATTATTTCCTAATACGAAAAGAATATTTGTGACAAACATCTTGTCCTACCTGTCTTTTTGCACTAAATACATTAATGAGAAAGGCAGAAGCAAGAACACATATTAATTTTGACACGTGTTTAAAAAATTTAATAAGTATTTATAAATTTTGCTCCTGCAAATATTTTTCAAATTGTGTTCTTTATGTTTTTACCTCCCCCTGCACTCCCTTAGATAATTTCTTAGCTCATGATTAGTTTCTTTATGACTGCTGATGCTCCTGGAAATATTTAGTCCTTTTCCTTTTTCCTTCTTTCTCTTTCCTTCTTTTTGTTGTTTTTTTTTACAAGAGTTTTGATTGGTGAGGGGAGTAGGAGGGAAGAGGGGATAATTTTTTTTTTTTTTTTAATCCTGCTGCCTTTTCTTAAAAAAAACATGAACTTGAAGTTTCTGATAATATTTCAGAGCTGATTCAGAAACACCAATTAATATTTCAGAAAATAAACAACTCATGTAAAATAAGTCCATACTACAAATGCCTTTCCTAATATTTTTCTCTCTAGCAAAAAGGTGACACATTTTAAAATTTGCAGATCTGCATTCCAATCCAGTACAAACTTTTTGTATAACATCAAGGAAAGCACTTTGGTCCAGGTCTTCAGAAATATCTCAATGCCCAGCTGAGTGAGAAGGAGGTGCCCAAATAACTTTCAGGACCAGATCCAACATATATTGCTGTATGTCTTATTTTATATCTTGTGGTCTGGATTAAGCAGTTATGTGCTCTGGTACCTGATGCTCACTTTTTATGGCATCGCTTTACATCTGGTTGGGCTTGGTCTTTCAAAATGGCATTCACGTCACAATATAGATATGTACATACTGACATATAAGCACAGATTATTTATTTATTTGTTTGTTTATTTATTTTTAAATTGAGATTAAATCACTTTAATGGTACAGTTGATGGGTCATGCCAGAGATAAACAGGCAGACATGGCACAGTAACTTCCAGAAGAGAGGTATAAATGCAAAAACAACCGTAACCTCTCAATTTGTAACCACAACTGCTAAAGGAGCAGAGCTGACTACCTCCTTACTCTCTCTGTGCTGGAGCTTATTCACAAAAGTCAGAATAATAGCACTTCCCTACCTTGATAAGTAGTTTAAAAATACATACATTAAAAATTAGGAGAAGTATAGATATTATGGCTGTGGGGGACCATAAGTGTACCAGAGTCCTGTGAGAGGAGAAGGAACAATTTATTCTCACCTCCTCCTCATTTCCAGATCTCCCAGAAAAGCATTCTGGTGAGAAATGGCCTCTTCTGCTTTTGTTTTCCCTCTCGTTGAAGTGAACGCCAGCAAGAGAGGAGGTTCACAAAATTAATTCAGATTGGCTTAGATAAGGACCCTGTGATGTTGATTAAAAATCATCCACAGGACCATTAGCAAAGTGAGATAATAAATGAAAATGTGTTGAATCGCATGAGTTTTCTAGTGGGGGAACATCAGGGAGCAGTCTTGAGTCCAGTCTTCTTTAAACATCTTCATTCATTAGCCAAAAGACAAGAAAAGAGTACATGTTAATTAAAATCACAGATGATCCAAATTGGGAGTCACTGCATAAATCAGTGAGGATAGAGAGATTAGAAACCTTAGGCAGGAAATGACAAAATGAGATGCAGCTTTGAAAAATGCATGTGAGGGAGAAATAATCTGTACGAGGACGCAATCAGCAGAAAGGAGGGCTGTTCGAGAAGCAGAATTAATGGGAGGAAGCCAAAGGATGTGGACCATGGAGTAAAGGGCAATGTAGCAGAACAGCTATTTAAAGGTGACCTTTGCACCTTTTCAGTGGACAGCTTGGATTCAAAATTAATTTACAATTGATAAGATTAAAAGGTCAATGTAGTTTTGGACCATTTATGCAGAAACAGGTTGCCAAAGAAAGATGTGAAAGCCCACCTCCATAATAGCATGCTAGCACATCATTCAGACTTCTTAATTTTATTTTTTTTTCCAATTCTACAGGACCTTGTGCACCAGAGTGTATGTAAAACAGATGCATATCAAGCAAAATGGGTAGCCTGGGAAAGGTGCTGGTCCTGGCAAATGTGGCTTTCAGTGAAACTACACACACCCAGTTGCTGTGGTCTCTTCTCCACCTCCCCAGTCCCTACAGGACTTTGTCTCTCTGAGACAAGGAAAGCAGCTAAGAGAGGGGGCTTGAGGCTAATCAGCTAATGAAAGATGTAAAAGAAGAGGAGCCCCAGTGCTGTGCTATACTTTCTTTGAACCTCCTGCTTGTGGCGTAACAAGTTTGTCACACGTGCATCATTACTTTTAAACTGGGGCTCTTCGATACCACAAGAAACTCAGATAAGACAAAATTTACTGATGTGAGTGGAAACAACAAGCATCTGTGTAAGATCTTAGTCGTTTCGCTCTAACAAAGGTATAAGATTTAAGGAAAGAGATATTTGGGATAACCACATAAATAAAAATGTTTCACCTTCTGAGGACTGTAAAATCACACAACAGGAAAGGAACAACTACCATGTTAATTGGAAACCCTTGAAACTACGATAGAGGAATTGGTAAATTACTCTTTTGGCAAAGGGATGGATGTTTGCACAGTTAGCCAAGGACAGGCACTTAATTCAGAGTGTTGTACAGAAAGCCTTAGTTTGTATTTAACAAATACATTTTTTTCCATGAGATGACTAAGCGTACCCTAGTACAGTGCTGATGTGATACTACGCTAAGAAACGCGTATCTATAGATGACTGTTTGATGTGCCCTGTCTGTTAGCAGTTGGTTTTAATTCATTTAGGACAGCAAATAAGTTAAAAATCACTAAACAAAACACTGGGGTTTTTTTGTTTGTTTCTTTTTACAGGTAGACTGAGAATAACACATGTCCAGGTTAAAACTGTATCCTACAAGAAGTATTTGATGGATTATTCCTAGATATTTCTAAGAAGGTAAATACAAAAAGTGAGTACTAATTCCAGTGCCTGGGATGTTTTAATAATGTTTTGTTGTTTAAAATCAAATTATAATAGTTGCAATGTTTCTTGTGCAGATTTCTCTAATTGGAGTCATGAGGAATTTCACTAATTTCTTTAGAACATGTCTATTATTGATCTGTGGTTTATTTTATTATCCGACAATGGTAATTAACATTACAGTCCCAGTCAAGGACTCATTTTTACAGTGCCAGGCACTCTAGAAACATAGACATTCTCTGCATGAAAAGACTTACATCTAAGTACAAATCAAGAAGCCACAGACAGTGACAGACAGGTGGAGATCCATGGATGTAATAAGAAAGTGCTGGTCAGTATGACAGGCAATGCTAATAGAGGATCTGCAGTCTAGCCCTTGCCAGTGCTTTCTAGATATTGTTGCGGAGGAAGGAATAGAATAACAAGGCTATTTTAGAGATATTTATGGGGAGCAGCATGGAAGGAAATACAAAAGCACTCACTTGAAAATCCAGCACATGGACTGTGGAAAATGGTTGTGTGGGCTGATTGGATGCAGCCAGCCTAGTTTTGATATAAATGGGGAAGGGAAATCAATGCTATATCTGTCAAAAATGGCCTTTGCATCCAGGCAATATCATCAGGGCAAATTTAGATCTGTGAAAAATGAGAGAAAAGGATTCTGCAGTAATTAAGATGTTCAATGATAAGGTCCGAGATAAAAGAATTACCTAGATGGGTAGATAGAGAGGAAAGGCATTATCTTAAGTGTGTTACACAGAACAGATCTGCAAGACTTCAGTGTAACTGGGAAGTGGCATCTGGGAGAGGAGTATCAGTTGAAACTGGTATCAAGGTTATGGGCACGTGACGGGATGGTGGCATTGTCCACAGTGATAGAGAAGGAAGGTTGCTTGGAGATCAGGGCTGGGACTCCTCAAATGGAAAGAAAGCAAAGCTGAGACTGTTGACTACACAGAAAAAGACAAGAAAAGGGTAGAGAAGTAGAAAGATGAATCAGAATATTTGAGGTTGGCGGGGACCACTGGATATCACCTAGTCCAATCACCTGCTCAAAACAGGCTTTCCTAGAGAAGGTTGCTCAGGGCTGTGTCCAGATGAGTTTTTAATAACTCAGTGAGTGAGGACTTCACAAGTTCTCTGGGGAACTTGTTCCAATGTTTGACCATCCTCAGTGCAAATAAGGGTTTACTAATGTTCAAATGGAATTTCCCGTATTTTAGTTTGTGCCCACTGCCTCTTGTCCTGTCACTGTGCACCACTGAGAAGCAACTGGCTCCATCTTCTTTACCCCCCCCATCAGGTTTTATGCACATTAATAAAACTCCCAGCTCTCTCATCCTCTCCACATATTAGAGATGCTTCAGTCCCTTAAGCATCTTCATAGCCCTTCACGTAATTTGCTCCAGTATGTCCGTATCTCTTTCATACTGGGGAGCCCAGAAAGGGACCCAGAACCTGGATGTGTCCCACCAGAGCTGAGCAGGTGGTAAGGATCATCTCCCTCAACCTTCTGGCAATGCTCTGCCTAATGTAGCCCAGGAGGCTGCTGACCTTCTTTGCCTCAAGAGCACATCAGTGGCTCATGGTCAACTTGGTGCCTACTAGGATGCCTACCAGGTCCTTTTCTGCCAAGCTACTTACCAGCCAGTTGTCCCCAGACTGTGGTGGTGCCTGGGGTTATTCCTTCCCACAAGCAGGATTTGGCATTTTCCTTTGTTGAACTTTGGGAGGTTTCTGTAGGCTCATTTCTCCAGCCAGTCCAGGTCCCTCTGAATAACAGTGCAACCCTCTGGTGTATCAGCCACTCCTTCCAGTTTTGTATCATCTGGGAACTTGCTGAAGGTGCACTCTGCCTCATCCAGGTCATTAATGAAAGGTTTAATAGTACTGGAGCCAGTATCAACCCCTGAGGTCTATCACCCGTGACTGGCTTCTGGCTGGGCTTTGTGCCACTGATACTTTGCTCCTGGAAGTTCAGGCAGTTTTCAGTCCACCTCACTGTCCATTTATTTAGGCCATACTTCATCAGTTTGTCAATAAGGATGTTATGGGAGACTGTCAATGCATTACTAAAGTCAAGATAGGCAACATCCACTTCTCTCCCCTCATCCACTGAGCCACTCATCTCCCCGCAGACAGTGATCGGCATGGTTAAGCATAATTTCAGCTTCATAAATCCAAGCTGACTGCTCCCAATCACCTTCTTGTCCTTCATATGCTTAGAAGTTATTTCCAGGATTATTTTCTCTATCACCTTCCCATGGACCACGGCTGACCGCTCTATAGTTCCCTGAATCCTCCTTTTCGCACTGGCTGAAGATAGGAATGACATTTGCATTCTTCCAGTCCTCAGGAACCTTCTTCAATTGCTGCAAGCTTTCAAAGACAATTGAGAGTGGCCTCACAAGAACATCAACTAGGTGTCTCAGCAATCATGGGTATGTCCTGTCACGTCCCATGGACTCGTTCATATCCAGTTTGTTCTCTACCCTGATCCTCCTCCACCAAGGATATGTCTTCCTTGCTCCAGACTTTCCCGCCAGTCTCAGACACCTGCGATTGCTGAGGAGAAGTCTTACCAGTATAGGCCAAGGTGAACAAGACATTGAGTATCTTTTCCACATCCTTTGTCACCTGGTTGCCTGCCCAGTTCAGCAGAGGGACGGCATTATCCCTAGTATCATCATCTGCTTAATGTTAGTATTGAAGTCATGTTTGTGGGTTAGGCTACAAAGATTAAGAGTAGTGAGAGGAGAGAAAGGAACCAAAGCATTCAGAGTTGGAAGGAGGAATAATGCAGATTTATCAAAGGGGGAAAAGACAAACAAGATAACCTGGAGATTAATTGAGGTAGCCAAAGGAGGACAAAACATCAAAAATGAGAGACTGAACAGTTGGCTGTTTTGGGCAGCTGATAAAGTAGAGAGGAAACGTATGAAAAGCAAGTTCTTAAGATCTGGCAAAGGAGACTGGCTCATTAGAGGTGCTGGCAGAAGTGGCTTCAGTGAGATGCAAGATATGGAAGGCAAACAGAAAAGGTGATTGCAAAGAGTGTCCTGGTTTTAGTTAGACACGAAGGAGAGAAGAGAGGAGAGGAGAGGAAAGGAGAGGAAGAATGTTAACCAGTGTTTTTGGAATGACTGGCTGTAACTGGAAAGTCTGGTTGTTTGGTATTTTGAAAGGACAAGCGGAGAATGAGAAGTGTTGGAGGGGATGGGACAAAATGAGGCAAATGGGAGGTCCAACAAGGGAGTAAGAAGAAGGTTCTGCATCTCAGATGAAATAGTAAAGATGAGGCAATCAGAGGAAAAGCTTGGAAAGTGGCACAGAGAGGGAATCTTGTTACATTAGTCAATTTTCTCATGAATGAAACTGGTAAGATCCTGTACGTAGAGAGGTGGAGACAGCAGGAAGGGGGGCTCCAAGGAGAGAGTCAAAATGGTACAAAGTTTTCAGAAATTGCATTTAGGTTAGAAAGCTAGGGTGGATTTTAAGTGGGAAATAGACAGAACTGAAGAAGAGAATGAATTAGCAGTAGGGAAAGATGATCTGATCAGATTTCCCCTCAAGATGCTTCAACAGATGAGAAAAATAGCTGGGTGTGTCTTGACGTGGACGATGAATGGAGAGAATGAAATGCCTGTTAATGATAAAACTACAAGTATGGTAGGGGGAGTTCTAAAACTCTGAATATAGCCCTGAATATAAAGCGATAGTTAAGTGAAATTGATGCAGAATTACGTTGATTTGCAAGATAGACTGGAAGTGGTCAATGAACACCAGTGCTTTAATCACCAGCACAGTACAGATACTGACATAAATAATCAGAGGAAGTTCCCAAAGATGATAACTCTGCCTGCAGGTTATGTCCAGGAGTTCATTCTTTACTCTTTGGGAAGAAACCACTTGCTGCTATAAGGAATTAAATTGCTTCTTTCCATAATAACAATGATCACTATGAATTCATTGGGAAGTCAGAGCCTGTCACCCTATATATATACACATATATATATGTATATATGTATATATGGCATACATACATGCATATCTAGCCTACTCAAAGGAAATATACAGTGTGTTGGGGTTTGAGTTGCTTGGAAGTATTAGGGCTGGTGTGAGCTGAAATGTTGTGTCTGTAGCCAGGATTCAAAAAGTTGAGTCCTGAGAAAGATCTCACTGCAAGATAAAGACTATGCATCAAAGAAAAAGAAAAAAAAAAAAAAAGAGGTGACAAATTGTCAGAAGAAAAAGTGTTTTCAAAGTCAGGGTTTCATGGTAAGTGGTAACAGTGTAATGAGGTGACAGCCTACAGCAAACTGAGTGGAGTGAGGAAGAGGAGAGGAACTCTCCAAAATAAAACTCCCCAAATTGCTGGGAGTCACTGAACATGACAAGCTCTCTTTACTAAGAGATGGGTAAGTTCACAGGAGGTATCTAGACAGCTTTTTACTGAAAGTGATTTCTTACTTGTCAACATAATCTAAAGAAGTTTTTTTAAAAAAAAAAAATTAGCTACTCAGTTTTTCTTAACTTTGACGCATTTAATAACCTTTTTGCTGCCAGGTGATCTGATTAGTGATGAAAGGTCAGAGAGTCAATGACAAACCCCAAATCAATTATTTTCTGTGGAATCACAGAATTTTTCTCCAGTTGTGTCCAACTGGGCAGTGGAGTCAGCCGTGTGGCAATCACATCTCCACCTCAAGGGGCCGGTCCGTCACTGCCTCCCAGTATGCCGTGCTGGCTGGTCCAGTGCTAGCTGCTGAATCGAGCTGGCAAAAGACAGTGTGCACAAAAAAAGAGTATAAATAGTACAAATAATAGGGGCTGTTATTTTACTGTCTCATTAAAAGGAATAAAATGCCTCAGGGTAGGTAGAGTATTTCTCAGGGTGCTTTTCAGCCAACATCTTTGCTTTGGAGCAGCCAACATTGATCTGGAAACAGGCTGATTTTCAGAGTTGCTGCTCACTCGCAGCTCTTGATGGAAATTGTGGTTCATTGCTGATCAGACTTTTTTACTCAGGTGAGGAAAGACAGCACCAGCTGGCCGGCATTAGGTTCCCCAGCTTGAAAATGCTGGCGGATGTTGTTGGATTTCATGCCATTCTGCTGCAACCTGTGCACTCTTTTCCCCTCTGTTTTCCTGTTAAACCCCATAAGGCAGATCTTATGTATTTGGGGATGTTTACAAACACTTTACGTTAATAAGTTTTTGGGAATAAGTTTTTGTAAAAATACCTTTTGTCCAGCTAATTAGAAACCGCTAGATAAAGTGTACATCTTCAAATTTCCTTAAGTCCCCTGTTTTCTTAGCCTTGATCTACCTGTCATAGGATACTCACAGCATATCTTCTTGTTTGCACTGCAAATCCAAGATAAGCATCTTCACCAGCTATATGTTTATACAGCATCTAACACGTTGGGCTAGTGATGCACTTAAAGCCTCCAGGTGCTACAGCTATAGAGATGGTATATAATAATAGGGAGCTGCTCATTCTCCCACAAGGCATCTTGTTTCAACCCACAATATAGAGACATTCATTTAAAAGGTTCTATTTATTTAAATTGATCTGTCATGCAATGTTAATTAAGTATTAATTGAGACTTATTTCTCTGAGGCACCAGATCATCATTTTTTTTGAATAACTCTTGAAGTTTGGCTCAAGCTACTGCAGGAAGGATGAAATTGGCTTGTTTTTGTGACTACTGGAGACATTATTTATTTATATACGTATTCATTTGCTTATTTATTTTTGCTGTCAAGTGCATCAGTCTCCATAATCCTCTCCCCTCCCATTATTTGCCAGAGGAGGAATTGGCAAAACAATAGGAAGGATGTAATTAGCAACTTGGCTGTGGGGTGCGCGGAGAGGTGGGCGTAGAAACCAGTATGAAATCAGAAGTTTAATACGAGAACTATTTGTATGTTGTCAGTCAATCATTTTCTCCCTGTTTAGATTTGCGAATGAATTGCAGATGTATTTCTTGGACACATTGGATTTTGGTTTTCTTTTGCTTTGCTGCAGAAAGCTATTTTCAGCCTGGGTTTTGCTCCTCCTGTTGTGACATGCAGGAGATGTGATCTCACACCCTCCACAGAGCTGATACAAAACAGTAATGCCATAACAAAGATCCCATCATTGCAGTGTTTGGAAAAAGAGGTAACTTCATAGCAGTGGAACCGCCTTTAGCTGCGGATACGGAGTATCTTGGAGAAATCTGCCCCGGGGGATACTTATTGCTGATCTCCTTGTAGGTTTAATAATACACCGAACTATCATAACATCTTGCTTCTGAAAACCCCGTGCTATGTGGAGAGCACTAATGACATAGGCTTAACCTACAGCCTGCACATGCAACACCCTTTACACATACCACCCACCTCCACCAGCGGGCTGGTTTGTCTCGGCTCTCCAGCACGGTTTTGCTGCTTTCAGGATCTCACCGAGACCTTTCAGGGTTTGTCTTACATATCTCTGCACGATCTCGCGACGGACGTTACCGCCAGATCTAACAGCGCCACGCGTGAGGCCTGCACGGCCGGTCCGTCGAAGGTGCCACAGTCACAGCCCGTGACGCCGGCCGCTACGGACGCCGCGGTGGAGGCCGTCCCATCCTCCCTTGCCCCTCCGTCGCCGCCTACCTGTCCCCCCCCGCAGCCCACGCGTAGCTCCTGTTAGCTGCAAGCCCCAAAACCACCCTAACGCCGCCAAATCTCCTCGACGTTCCTTCCTTTGGAGCAGCCGGGCCCGCGGCGCCACGTGCCACCCCGGGAGGCTGTGCGAGCCCTGGCTTGTCGCCCGCACCCGTGGCACAGAGAGGCGGCTTCGCCTACCCAGGGGTTTTCATTCCCCCCCCCCCAGATTTCCCAAAATTTCCCCAAATTTCCTTTTGCTTATTCATGTGGATCGAGGTAAACTCGTTTTGTTCACGGTAAAGCTTTCAAACGCTCTGGCTGTCCCAGGCTGGATTTGTTTGAAATTACAGATTTTAATTAGATGTTGACTGAGGGGGGGGACGACAGTGGGGAGAGGGAGCGAAATTTGCTTTGGGGTGCACAAGCATCAGTTTCCATTCTGCAGGAGAGCACAAAAGTGCTTCTGTATGAAAAAGCAGAGCTTTTTCATGTAATTTTAATGCTAATTTTTCAATCGTGCATGACTCTACCCTCATCTCTGCTGCTGGGGAAGTTTGGGGTTGTGCGTGCTTTCTCACTGGGGTTAAGCAGCCACTGCATACCGTAAAGCAAAACAAATAGGAAGGTGAGTAGGGGCATTCATCTCTCATGCAATGGGATAACCCAAAACACAGAAGTATGGAAAAATAAATGAAAGTGAGTTATCGTATCTGTCTTCACCTGGTACAAGAAAGCACCCTTGAGTACTGCTGCTGCAAAACTGTTCACCATGTGTTTAGCTCCTGTGAGGAGTCCTATTAAGTCCTAACGTGAAGGACGGGCTTAAATAAGGAAAGTAATTTAAAATACACTTCAGCAGGTAAGATCCTTCCCCTGACTCCATTTTGTAATAACAGCATAGTATTACCAGTGATCATAATGGACAATCATAAATTTGGTAAGGTTTATGTGCCTTTGAAGTAGAGCAGTCACCTTTTTCACTGTATTGCTAAATTAAGCCTAGTTTATTTTTTTGTACTGAATGCCAAGCAGACATGACTCTTATCTGGTCTAGGCAAAGAAGAAAGTTCTTTATTTTATCATATTTAATCTGTTAGCAGGAATGGACAGTCTGACTCAGCTGAAAGTACTATCCTGAACACTTACTCTTAGCAGTATATTAACCTAATGTGGCCTTGTGGGAAAAGAGAAGTACATTAGATTTTAATACAGAGATCAGCACCTCTGAATTACAGCTCAGCTCAGAAAAGACAAGTAACAGTATGTGGCAGCCTTCGCAAGGATCTTCCAAAACCGGCTGAAACAAGAAATACAAGTGCCTGTGAGAGCAGCAGCCCAAGTATAGAGAATCCAAAGGCTGGAGAAATGTTTTTCTCAGCTGGACATCTGGCTCAAGGAGGTTTGGTCATCCCTGCATGATGGAAACAATTTGCTTTCTCCAAGGACTGCTAAATATAAGGTGCTTGTAGGGAGGGGAAGGCGGGTGCACGCCTAAGGCATGGACTCAGATCTACAGAGCATTCAGTCCTTTGGGGAAAATAAAAATTAGCTTGGCCAGCTTCATGCAGGGATGCTGCCCTGTTCAAGGCAAACACCCAGTTCACCTGCAATCCTCAATTTTCGCTGTCTGTGCTGGAGAACTGGCACTTTTAAGTGTAATTACAGGGCACTAAGGAGTAGTTTGTCTGCCAGCCCCTTCAAGAACAGAACAGGAGAGGCTCCATAAGAAGCTTCTTCAACAGGCAAATGCAGAATATTCTGCTTATTTTTACAGGATCTTAAGTCACTCAGATTAGATCATGTGTAAAAAACCTGCAGCTGTGCTGGGCAGTGCTCAGCTGCAGAATTTGCTCCAAGCGATGTTCCCAGTTAGAGTCAGCCGCGTTGCAAAGGATGCTGGTGAAATGTCCTTGCTTTCTGTAAAATGTGTGCTCTGCAGTCATAGATGGTGGCCTTGATGAGGTGAAAGGACTTTTTAGCACTTCTGCTCCACACTTGCTTACAAAGGAGGCCATCCATGACCCTGAGAGTCTGAGGACTGAGTTTCACACTGTCATTTATCTGGACGGTGTTTCTGAGTTTCACTTTATTTTCTTAAATCTATTGGGGTTTTTTGCATTTTAATGGTGTGACATTTGCCAGGGAAAACATTTGCAGCAATAAATCTCATCAAAACCTCAACCAAAATCTCATCTATTGCTTGACATTAATTTCGATCCTTTCCACCGCAGCTGTCTCCCTGCGGGTTTCATCTTTGTGCTGGGAGACAGGGATTTGCTCATCCTCCTCCACTGCTCTCAGAGCAGCCTCTGGGTGTTACGTGATGGGTGGGCACAGAGGAAATTTTTTATTTTTGTAGTTAAATGCAGTGGCATAATTTTCACATTGCTCCCCCTTGTTTGAACCTCTTCTGATCCCTTTAACCAATTCCTTGCCATTCCCTTGGTGATCTGTTCCTACGCTTACCCCACTATCAGAAGCTCCAAAAATTCTGAGAATAAATCCATTGACAAGTGTACAAGTGGAACCACCTTCCCTGTTTGCAATTGCCCTGCTTATTTAGCCAATCTGCAGCATTCACCTCTGTTTCAGGTGGCTCCTGGAGAGAGGACATTGTCTTTCTCCCTCCCATTGCACTGGCCAACCGTGGTAAAAGCAAAAAGCATGTGTGCAATGACAAAAGCAAAAAGCACATAGTAGTGGCATTGTTTTCTGTTCGGGCAGGAGAATTGTGTAGCTGCAGCCTTGAGCTCTCCCGGGAAGAAAGCAGGTAGGAGATCTGCTGTGGGAAGTCAGAGAGCTGATGGCATCCTAGAAACCATCCTACCAGGCATTATTCTGTTAACTTGTTTTGGAAATGAACTCAATTAGCAAGCCCATGCAATGAACGTAAAACTGAACATCTTAAAAATATTAACACTGAGACTTGCTGACAATACCTTGGGCAGCAGACAGGCACCTCTGGGGCACCTCTAAGAGGAGTATTCTGCTTTCTGTGTTGGCACACTGGATTTTTCTTCACCAAAATACGTTAGCTGGACCTGCCACATGTTGCAAAAGAAGCAGCGGAATATCCGAAGCTGAAAAAAAAAAAAGGCAGCAGCTTGTTTGTTTGTTTCCTCGCTCAGTTTTTAAAGCCTGTAGTTACATCCAGGGGGGGAACTGGGGGATACAACTGGGACACATGCTGCTTCGTGGTGGCATGACTTGCTGAAGTGATAAAATGCATGATGTTTCCTGACACATGCATATTCTTAGTATCTGCTGATGAGACAGGATGAGTGGTAGTGCAAATGTTTGCTAACTTGGGGTTGGCTTCTGATACAGAAGGTATGCAGAGCTGTCTTTGAAGTCTGTAATAGCCAGGCACATATGTAACTGGGATCAGCAGTGGGTGTTCATTCTCCAAGGACACCTCAAAGATTGTGTCAAAAAAAAACCAGGAATACAACCCTAAGGGTGATGTCATTGGAATCCTCTCCAAGTCATAGCCATCTTGGAGCGCTGAAGGTCCGTGTGGATGTACGGGTTGCTCATGTGTTGGCTGTAGCTTTGCAATATTAAGCAGCAGGACATGGATTCCAGAGTTGACTCTGGGTCCCAATCTGAAAACGGGTCTTTTTGTTTCCCCTGAGATGTTTTTCCATAGTCATGCCAGAAGAACTGTAGTGGAATTGTCAGGTTCACGGCTTTCTGAGACAGCTTGGGCTTTCTGAGAAGACACCTGTGCCTTTTTTTCCTCTTCTTCTTTGGCCATCCCCTTTATTTTTCCAGGCTTGCATCCAAACTCCACAGGTGCATTTCGAATCTTAGGTCAATTACTCCCCGGTGAAAAGAAATGTATTTAGAAAATCACCTGGAGACCCAGATCAAATATTTAAAAAAAACACTGCACTTCAGCTCACCAAAGCCTGTACCACTTGTGCCTCCTTCATTTTCTTTATGAACTTTGCAAGAATTTAAATAAGAAAAGGTAGCTGCTCTCAGACTGGTAATGCTTCTCCTCTCTGTGTCTATCTGTAAGATGAGGATGCTAATAGCAAAAGAGACATAATTGTGCTTTAATTGGGTTCTGCTTGTTCAATAAGGGAGGGGGCAAGGGATGCCTTTTGGTTCCCATGGCCTTCCAGATAAGTTTCCACATAATGCCAATTAAGAGCAAAATAAAGAGTATGCAAAACAGATGACAACTGCTGCTCACCAGGAATCATTCTTTTGTGACTAAAACAATCGGGTCTTCAACCAAGAGTGTGCTTTTTGCTGCTGTAGTTTCCCTTGATATTTTTATTGCCTTTTGCATAGGATTTGCTGCCGAATGGATCGAGCCTAGAAAATTTTAAGATGAATGTGGCAGTGGGAGCCTTCCAGTTGTGTGTGTGTGTGTGTGTGTGTGTGTGTACACTTGCCAAAAGCAGAAAGGAAAGTCAAATTAAGTTATTTTTTTTCCCCTACAAGTTATTTTTATTTTGCTTTTATTTCAAAGCGAGCTATTGTGTACGGGGAGGGGTCAAGGGGGTTTTTTTCTTCCCTTTTTCTGCTTTTTTTTTTTTTCTTTCTCCTTGTTTGTTAGTTTTAAGGGTAATTATTCACCAGGGCCTTTTCAACTGTCAAATGCAACAAAAGGTAATCCGTCCTCTTCTCTTCCCTGCCCCCACACCCTCCTTTTCCTCCAACAAAAGCAGCCTTTGTTGGGGAGGGTCATCATTCCACAAGGATCCTTCTTCGCCCCACAAGTTAGAAACGCTCTTCGACTTTATATCAAGGCGACCTCTCATGAGTGCTAGGAGACTCAGGATGCTGCAGCTGATGCTCTGCCCTGGGTGGTGTTACCCAGGGACAACTGTCAACTTGACAAATGAGGCTCTGATAGATACTCTGAATGCTTTCTTTTCCGTCAAGCATGATTTCTAACTTACTACATGAGCTGGTTATCAATTTGTCTATAACACATACCCTGGCATTAATCAGTCTCCATCTAAAGGGTGGTCCTTAACCACTGGCTTGGGTTCACAGCTCCATTTGACTGGGATGAGCCCTCAGACTTCCCAAATTGTGTTTTCTTTTTTCTTCATGACTTGCAGCTCCTTGCTGTTGAGGAAGCGTGTCGTGAAAAGAGCACTGTTCAGTGCCAATGCATTTTGCAGACAGAAATATGCTCCTTATAAACAGATCAATATATGCCAATCTCCTGCTTCATATAAATATTTGCTTAGATACTAAATTGATCTTGTCCTAGATTTGCCATAATTTAAGTCTACGAAGCTATAATCAAGACTTCTTGATAATAAAAAGAACACATCAGCAATCATACTCATTCACTTCCCCATATTCAAGGCTATTTCAGCATTTCAGTGATAAACTCCTGTTTTCAATCAAATTTGCAGCGTGAAAATCAACATTGCACACCAGTTAATGATGTTGGAGTGCTTCGTGTGTGGCATTTTGAAGTTATAGCAGCATGGAGACATGAGTGATTTCAGAGGGGCTTTAATCTGATATGGAAACTAGATTTTACTAAAAATATACCTAAAACCTTGTCTCAAAACTCAAACTGAGGATCGTCTTTGTGGATTTTAATATAATTCTAAATTTCTGAAGGTTTCCAGTAACCAAATTTCTTGGAAACAGAAGCATCTAAAAGATGTTTCTGTCATATATTTCTCATCACCTTGATCACTTAGCATTTTTAGTATGGAATTATCTGGTAGTGTGAGTTATATCAGAGACCCTTTGCACTAAATGCTGGTCTCCCCATCCCCCAATACTTTTGTTCTATATAGTGGAAATGGACAGAAACGTGCATTTGTTAAAGAATATTATTTCTATTCTGCAAGTGGGGACTGTGGTCTGAGGGAGATTTGTACTCTCACAGTGTGATAGAAAAAGCCTTTTAAGGAAATAAATTGAAGCATTCCAAGGTTCATTCTGGTCCACGTTGGAACAGGGAAATTTTGTTTAGAGATTAGGAAAATAATTTTCACAATGAGTTTAGTCAAACACTGGCACAGGAGGAAACTCCATCCTTGGAGATACTAAAAATTGGTTTGGGCGAGGCCCTGAGCCACTTCATCCGATTTCCCATTTAGATCCAACTTCAATCCTGGCCCTGCGCTAAGCAGGAGGTTGGACTAGGTGACCTCCAAAGGTTCCTTCCAACCTAAATTACTCTACAATACTCTGAACTTTGGAAGTTCCCCTTCCTCTGAGCAGACATGTATGCATATACTTATAATAAGAACCAAAATGAAGGCATATCTTAGTAAGCAATAATGGGAACAGGTTTGTAGTAGATGTTGGTAAGAACATCAGCTGACAAGTGTCATGGGTTATGCTAACTGTAGGAAAGGGCTAAAATCCCTTCACTTTCCAAGATTCCTTGGGATTTTTATAACCAAACCAAACAAATTTTGGTTTGATGCCTCATTTGAAATCCTTTCAAACTCCACCACACCCTTATAGTCTTTCCTAATTCAGAAAAATATCTGTGCAGGACTTGCTTTTCCTCTCTAAACTGGCACTAGCATCCTATATACTGCAGGGTTCACCTGTGCTCACAGCCCTTCCATCACCGCTTGATTATTTCATATTTCCTATCGAGCCTGAAGCACCCAAAACCATTAGTAAACTAAATGCATCGCGCTGCCCTGGAGGAAGGCAAATAGAATTAGACCCGTTTTACAGATAAGAAAACTGAGGTCATTTTCCAGCTGATGTCCGAAGCTAAGCACCTATCTCACCACTTTCAACTGGAAAATGATCTAATGACTAACAGCCCCATAGTGCTGGCTCTTTACCTTCACTTTTGATACTCAAACGTTCATGTCTGGCCATCCCTCGCCCAGTCCCCAGTGGTGGCTGTCACAATATTTCAAGCTTAATTGTCAGGAGAGCAGAAGCCCCTGGTAATCATCAAAAGGCGGTGGATGTGCAGCACCTTCTGAGTCCATTAATGCCTGGCTTTGCGCGTAAGCTGAAGGTGACTTTTCTCAGGCTTGTCACCCAAATGTGCTGGAGATAAATGAGCTCCGGCCAGAAAATAAGAGCTGCAGAGGGGTCTGGAAGCATTTGCTTGCTTGGTCTCCAAAAGGCCTTGCAAACTGTTTTGCTGATAATATGAACAAATTGGTATTTAGGGCCTGGACTCTAAATCAAGGAAAGGACATGGAAAAGCAGCTAATAAGTAGCGCTCATTATCAGATTATCACTGGCTCCAGAGCCCGCGGGGAGGGATCATATTCTGTTTCCTTTATCAGTCCCACCAATAGCTGGAGCCAATACTGACATGTGGAGTTATCCCTTGGGATTAGTTGTCACCTCCTTATAGCTGATCATTAAAAACAAAAGTAAAAATCCCTGACCCTGTATTTCCATAGAAAAATCAAGTGAAATAATTTTGACTCTAGTTTCCATACCGGCATGCTGAATGCAGTCCAGAGATGCTGCTGATGGGTGAAGTAAGGAATTTTTCACAGCAATTAACAACTGGGGGTATCTCTACTGGTGCTGTAGAGACGTGTGTGTGTCACATCACACCAGCACAGCCAGCCTGCCCCACGCGTGCCCGACCCCGCTTTCTCTTGCTCGAGGGCCGGCTCCTAGCAGCCATGCTGGCACCAGGGATTAGAAACTCAGCTGCGCAAGAGCAGGTGGAGGGCTTTATTCTTTACTGATGTTAAAAAAAAAAAAAAAAAAAAAATAAAGGCGGTTCCTTTCTGAGTGTGGCTCCCTTCGTGGTCAGCAGTTGTTAGGGGGGAAAGGTGGAAGTGATAAGGGGTTGTCATCCCTTGCGTGGAGGGTGGTGGCTTTTCTCAGAGCACCTGCATAGCCCTTGGGAACTGAGCAAGAGGAGAGGGATGTGTTCAGGAGGAGGGATGTAATGCATAGGAGAGCAATGCCAGAGTAGTCCCTTCCAGCAAAACTGTCCTGTGTTTCTTTTTTTCATATAATTTTTATAACCATTTTTTTCCACAGGGTTTTTAATAAGCCTTTTCTGATTAGAAGAAACAATGAATTTCCATTTTCACAATGTAGTAAAATAATGAATAGAAGAGTTACAGCCTGGAATCAACCTGCTTAATCCTATTTGAGGCAGTATTCATCTCACCTAAAACCCCCTAAGTATCTCTTATAAATTTCAGAAAGAAAAAAGCATTTAAAATGGCCAGTTCCTCTCATCTTTAGTGAACATATAAAACAGGGCGGCTAAATTGAGCACAAAAGTGTAACTTTCTGTCTATTTTCTATACATAAGGAGAGTCTAGAAAACCAGCAAGGGGCAGCTGTCTCATGAGATGAATCCCATTTCCCATGTCCCCTGGGCTTCCTCCAGATATAGACATTTCCAGAGGAGATTCATGGGTCTTAATGAGGGAACCACCCTCAGGAGCTTCCATTCTGTCTGCACCAATTAATGGAGGAACATCCCGGCCAAACTGTCTTCTTACCTAGATGCATCGACCAGGTTGGGTGAGATGAAGCTGAACTCCACGTTGCCCAAAGGCAATGCAGGTGTGAACACCTCCTTGGTGTCTTCACAGAACCATAGAACCATTTGGGTTGGAAAAGACCCTTAAGATCCAGTCTAACTGTTCTTTGCCTTCCACAAGACAAAGTCCACCACCTTACACCACGCAGCTGCAGAGACAGCACTGCAGGAATGCTGTCTCCTGGTTACTGTATGGAAAAATCATTTAAAATTAACCTCAAGGCTTCTTGATGAGTGTTGCACGTTGATTGATTGAAAAAAACTGTAAGTAAGCAATGGTTAATAGATGTATTAATCATAGCAGGACACACAACTTGAGAACATTAAGATAAAGGCGCTATTTCAAATATAGAGAAGGTGAGATCAAAGCTGACTTCTTGTCCTTTCATGCCCGATGGCTCTAAGGGGATGTCATCCAAAGGGTGGAGAATTGGCACAACTCAGTGTAGATTATCTTAAAAAGGAGACTAAAAGTAAACAAAAGACAGTAAAAATACCAGAATATGGTGATATGAAAACCTGTGCTTTTCTCAGTGTGCTCTTTAAAACCACAGAGGAATGAAACTTGGTTTTGAAGTCTTGTATTTCATACATTTTTATGTTCATCCCAAGGAAACACATGATCTGGAGGTGTTAAACTGAATATGTTTTTTCAGTTTAATCAAATAATAAAATACTGGCACGTTGACCTGCAGACTTTGAATAAATCCTGTGGGCTTGTTGAATGCTTACAAGACCCATCAAAGTTTTGGGACCTAAGGAATTCAGCAGATTTCAAAAAGCACTTGGCGATTCACAGGGGTAGAATTAGCCTTACCTTATTTTTTAGCTCTCTGCAGTGCAGACATCCACATTTTGGCTAGTCACCCTGGACTTCATCTACAGTCAACGAAGGGAAAGAAACTTCTGCAGAGCTCTTTAGCTGACATATTTTATATGTGCACACTAGGATAAGATGAACTGCACCTGTAAAACCCGTGCAGATAGCTATACTGCAGACATTTTAATGCGGGTAGAAAATTTGCACCCTTTTCATTACTTGAACTGAGGTCTGATGTTATCGTTGTGTCACATAGATTTGCGGGCTCTGTAGTCTTCCTTTCGTATGCTGATTACGTATTTTCTAACCAAAATAAATACAACCGTCCATCTTTGATGTCCAATTACATTGAAGGGTAAAGCTTGTGCCTTTGTTCTTTATCTCAGCATTGCTCTTTAACCTCACAGGAGGTTCGATACTAATAATCAGCCCTGCTCCCCATAAATTTAAGCCACATTGACTCCTATTTAAGTTTGTGGGAGTTCAGGTCATTCTTTGCTTCCCATGGATGGGCTATGGGGAAGGAGAGAGCTTGAGGGACTCACATTTTGATGGTCTGAATAAGAAGAGCTGAGAATATTACGGCAAACAGCCTATTTCCTGAGGAGGTGGGAGAACATTTTCCTGAAGAGTTGCACTTACAAACTATTTTCCTCTCCACAAGATTTAAAAAGAGGCATTTTTAAATAACATAGCACACCTCCTCTTCAGTTGGGAAGCTGAGACGCAGTGTGGGTAAGTGGTTTTGAGAAAGCATTTTCCTGAATTGGTGTTGAAGCTGCAGATAGTACTGAAAAAAGTCTAACCCCCAGTAACAAAATTGCTCTTTTTCTGTTGATCCCTGTGACCAGTCACAAACCCGACACACATTAATGTTTCCAAAATCGTGTGTTAAAAAAAAAAAAAAAAATGCAACTAGCTGAGCTTCTGTAATTCCTGTAGGTAGTGAAGATTGGATGTGAATTTAAATACCCATTTGGGGGAATGAGAGAGAAGGGTGGATGCCAGAGTGGATGTGATGATCTGAACTGCGTAGTGTCATGGGTTCATGTTTAAAGGGTGGGCTGAACATTGCATGCTGGGGGCTGAATGCCAGCTTGAGGACTCCTCTTCCCCCAAGATCAGTATGGATATGATGGCTAGTCCTCCACACCTTGCTAGGAAGTGGTTTAGGAAGAAGATTCTTCCATGGGCTTTACTACTGGACAGCGTATGTCTCCTCTGCGGCGACAGCAGAAAATGTGGCAGACTAGACATGATCCCATGGGCCACATCCGAATGCTGGGCTATCTTGATCTAATATGCTACATCAATGTCAAGTCATAGCTTTGTTAAACATTTACATATACATATATCTACATGGAGTAGAGTCTTAAAAATGCACACACCCACCAAAAAACACAAACCTTTTTGGCATTGATACAGATAAGGCCATTTTTATTGGCAAATATTTTGCTTGGCACCAATTCAGCGTGTACTAATAGCTTAATAATTTTGGCAGACACACCAATGAAAAATGTTACTGAACCAGACCCAATTATGCGTATAAAATGTAAACAGTTGTGTCTGCTGGGGATAACTGCAGTATGTTGTCAAGCCACGGCTGTAAATTACATATGGTAGATTGCTCTAAATTTGTTTTTGACAAACGACCGTCTGATGAGGTTGTTTCAGGGCCACACAACTGATGGAAGGACATTATCAGCAGAGCGTAATACCAGCATGGCTTTTGTTTCAGCTCTCGGTCCAGCTTTCCAAAGTTTGGCAGCTCTGACATAAGTTTCAGGCTGGTTTTCCGCTGTTTGCTTTCAGTAGACCCTCCAAAATACCCTCGTGCTGAAATTATAATGAGTTAATTCCTGATAATTATTTCTTGTTCTCCATATTAGCCATCAGTGGAAAAGCTATTTAGGCTGGAAAAAACTCCTGCGGCACTGGCAGAAGCTGAAGTTATATAGCGAAGCTTTGAAAGCACAACAAAACCCTTTCTTACCTCCTTTGTGCATCCGTTTTGCTAAGCTGGATATACATATGGCATTGAAGCTACCATTCAGCCCTCGTAACTAAAAAGCAACTCTGGAATTGGCTAAAAATGCTTTCAGGAAGAATTTGAGTTAAGCCTGGGCAGCAATTAAAGAATCACCATGCCAAAGTTAGGGGGGCAGGCACTGGAAAAAGGGGAAAAAAAATAATGAAGCTTTTCAGAACATGGCAATGAGGAGACTCCTCCAGCCCAGCACCTGGTGAAACCATCAAGTATGCCCTCCCGCCAGCTAAAATTAGAGTAACACTGCCACGCAGCAGGCTCCTGCTAAAAGCAGGCAGGGAGGGAAGAGTCTTAAAAAGAGTCTTTTCTGATGCATTCAGGTAGAAGAGTGTAAAGTAAATAATGAAGCCGAAGGGCAGCGCACGAGAGCGTGACTCCGCATTCCTTTCGCGCCCGCCGCCGCGCCGCTGAAGGCGAGCGCAGGGAATGAAGCGCCGAAGGATGCAGAGCGCTCTGCTCCGGCTTCGCTCAAAGCCGGCGCCGGTGGGGAAAGGAAGTTTGAGCACCAGGCGTTCGGAGCGTAGCCCACCACCAATCACTGTCCTTATCAGACTTTTCCAGAGAGCCTATAAACATGCACACTTCAGTAAATAGCACGTTATAAATACCGGTGAGTAACAGCATTGCGGTGGAAAAGAAAACAGGCTATTATTTATCACCACCTTTCTATGATCATCATACTCTTGCAGAAGGAGGTAGTTATTAGGAGAGGTTACTGACAGGGCTTTGTCAAGCTTCGTATGAGTAAGCTTAATTTTTACATAACAATGGCATTTATTCAGTAGTTCCTAAAATCACGTTTTCAGCAAACATTCTCCAGCTTTGGAAGTCAATTTACTTCTCTAGTTCCGCAGCTACGTTGCATTGGTTGTTTTTTCAGGTATCCACTGCGTAGGCAGAGAAAGCAAAGGAGAATTATTGTTATGGTTAACTGGAAAATACAGTTTTGGTATTGATCCAATTGGATTTTTATTTGTATATAATCATACACATTGTAAAATACATCTGTAATAAGAAATGAAAATTGAATGTGGAATAATAATTATATGACACAGAAAATATGGAATTGGCTCACTTTCTGTTGAGTTCAATGTTTTTTGAGCCAGATGAGATAAGAAAAAATAAAGTTATAGGTTTGAACAAACATGGATTAACTCTTTGAGTGTTACTGATACAGAATGAATAATCGTGATAGGGCATCATTAAACTTCAGTCAGAAATTCGTTAGAGAAGATAGGACTGAAAGCACAATTCTTCGAACATAGGAAGTTGTTTGTTTAGTGAGGTTGACTTTGGTGCAGTCTTCCTCCTCCTCTATGAAATGACATATAATGACTTTCAATGTGTTTTAAATGCACATCTTTCTTGCCTTGACGTACCTTCGCTTCTGAACCAGGCTAATGAAAAATGAAAAGTAGTCATACTACAGGACATTTCTGAGGTCACATTCTCTGTTTGCTCTTGTGTTCTGAATCTTTACTACATTGGCCAAGAAACCAACCCCAAATGATAAGCACATAGGTCAGGACTCCTGAATCTGATTTCCTCCGTTTGTCAGCTTGGGAACCGATGGGAACTCTCTCTTCATCCTCAGTGCTCAGCCAGGGCATGGAGCAGGAATCTGGGCAGTTATTGCAGCTGAAAAATAGGTCTCACAGGACTTCATGCAAACAGGGAGGCAGAACTTTCTTGAATATTGCACAGTCTGCATGCAGAGTTGGCATCTGAAGCAGGTATCTTGGGGAATCCCTCTCTCAGTGGGATTTCAATGAGGAAGAAAGACCAAGTCCATCTGCAGTTGCCTTCATGTCACACAAAGAAATCTGAAGTTTGTAGTGTGGTAGCTTATTTGTGACTTGACTTTTTTTGGATAAGAGAATGAATTTCTTAAAGCTGAATGGTAACTTCTGGGGTAGTTTCTTTGCATGCTCACCAGTCATGGTTAGCACCATCCTGGCACCTGCATTGTTTCATCTATTCTATCCCAGAGGCACAAAGATGCTATTCCCAGTCACAATGGAGAACAGCTCAAATGAGCAGGAGTTAGAAAATACTACACGGCTCCAAATCTCATTGATTATAGTATGAATTGGACCAGAGCTATGTGTAACTATCAGGAGGGTAGGAGACAGGGAAGAAGCCAGTATCACCATAATCACTTTCAACTGCTACTTCAGCTATCAGTGAGAAATAGATTTTATTTGGGTAATCCCTGGACTCTTGACTAGATCGAGTCTTGGATTTCTTTGTCACTCCTGTTATTTCACCTCATCTCTTCTGCCTTTGCAGATAAATACTAGGGTTTTTTTAATTGCTTCTCATCAGTAGACAGGGAAGTCCTCCTCGTGATTTAAGTTCAACCCTGTTATCCTCATCTTCAAAGCTCTGCACAACTTTGCAGTTTCCTTGTCCTTCAAAATTTATTCCTTTCAAATCTCTCTGTGCAACTCCTGTGTTTTTCCTATTGCCCAACCTTCATTTCCAGTACCAATTTACTCTCAATTTAGATCTCCATTTCCATTGGGCAGACACCTTTTCTTCCCTGGTACTTATATGTGTTTATATGGAGCTGTAGGTTCATGAGGAGACATTAATAATAGATCTCTAAAAGGCAAGAAAACCCTCAATATTCTTAAACTGGGTAACTACACTATCATATTATGTTTTCCCAGGTAACAATGCTGGAGCTTAGAAACCTTGAGAGAGTTGATTTAACACCAGACTATAAATCAGATATGTTTCAATTTAACACATGAAAGGAATTGATATTCTGGTTTAGTTTTAAATTGTTGGGTAGGACTAGCTGGAGTTACTGGCTAGTTGTTTTAATATTACAAACAATGTTTATGTATGCATGGGCAGGTATAAAATATACAGATTAAAAGGTGGGAAATCCAGTAGTGAATGGTGTTGGAAGTAATAAGCATTACCCCTCACTTGACAGACAACCTCATTCATTTCTTTGGGCCTCATATATGATGCAGAGATCATTATAGTACTTGTTATTTTCTGGCCTGTGGTGGGAGAAAACTTATACTACACTAGCTTATAAATTGCATTGCTTTCCATCTCCGCCATCACTGCAAATTCTGGTAGTTATAACCTGCTAGACTGAGCCATTTAAATGAGGAACAATGGCAAAGTCCATCAGGGATTTGCAAATACGTGAGGAGTGTCTGATTGCACAGTGACCTGGTAGCACAATGCAAACATCAATAGACTGGTCATCAGCAAGAGTGATTTACAATAAGGCTGAATCCTGTCCCTTTGAAGAAGCTGATATTATTGGCTAAGACCTACAGCCATAAGGGCTGTTATCCAATATTTACTATACCGACTTTTATTTTAAAAGGTCCTTAGAGTTTTTTTCATATGAGCTGCTCATGTGTTGTTGACTCAGCATCGTTTGGGGGTGAGCAGGTTTACAAGTAAAAAAGAAATGGTTAGAGACAGGAATTTTTACCAAACACAGGAAAAAATATTTTTAACAGAAAAATGTTTATGGTTCTTTAAACTTCACAAAAACCCCAGACAAATTTAGTGAGACATTAATCCTTACCCAGAAAAGAACAAAACCACACGTGTGAGGAGCTGCATGCAGCTGAGTTTGCGTCAGAAAGATGGAGAGCTGACTCAGGAAACAGATCTGCCAGTATCTTCACATCATACCCAAAAGTTCAGCTCCTCTAATTATAAACTTTTAAGACCTGTCTCAGTCTGACTTTAGCTGCCTATTTCATGATGAAATTATTCATCTGCTGAGAGTTCCTGTTCCACTCTGTAAACAGAGTCTCATGTCTGAGCATACCACAAATATAAACACACAACTTCTTAATGTGTAAATTGGGGGACCTGAATCCCACCCAGCTACCCTGGAGGTGAGGTACACTCCGAAATTTTAAGTCATTCTGACTTATCCATGATGGGAATTACACTTTAGAAATATTCTTACATCAGTATTTGGTGACCTGCTGTAGGATCCGAGGTATTCCCCGACATCCTTTCTTCCTCCTTCAGATTTTAGGAGGAACTAGGAGGTATTAAGGAGCAATTTTGCTGCACAGTTCCCTGCTGAAGTCGGTGGGATTTTTTAGTAAAAACCTAGCAGATATGCATTACAGTTGCACCAAAGCCTGGTCACGCTCAACATTGTACACACTTACAGTAAGATACGTATATGGTGTTGAAGAATATGTAAGATAAATAGGAAAAGGTTTGGATTCAGACATGAAAGCTGTGCCAGGCTGTAGACAGTAGCACCCCAGGGAGAAAAACAAGTCCTCTGGGCTCTCTGGTAACATCCTATCCTTAAGTTTGCAGTGCATCACTTATTAACTGGATTAACTGGTTGACTGGAGATTGCGTCTTCGGCAGAGCAGGCTGATGAGCTGGGGACACTGAGTGTCTCCCAGATTTGGGGTTGGGAAAGAATTTTCCCTGGGTGATATCAGCAGGGACGACAAAGCTTTTCTGAAAAAGATGGCGGGTGGTCTGCTGAGGCATTTTCACAAGATATTTCCCGCCCTTACAGGGGATTTACAACACCGGCCATGCCCTTAGTCTGCCCTGGTTTTTATCTGTGGCCCAGTGTAGATTTTACCTCTTGTGGTTATAGGTACTGAAGGTCTTAGCATTGTTATACTGTCCGGAGGGGTGATTTATGACTTGTGCTCGGTGCGTGCGAGTGGATGTTGTGTGGGCAAGGGCTTGGCTTTGTTGCTGAATAACTCAGTGTTTGCATTAGAAGCCTTCCTGCCAAATCAGGCATTTTTGGAGTGGCGTTGCTGCGTCTGCTGTGACCTATGTTGATCCCTGGGGGAAAGACGGATACGTCAGCTGAGTGCCTTAATTTAGGTGGGTCTTAGGATTCGATATAATTGTCTGTGACTGTAGGCACCTAGACATGAAGGCAGTCCCTTCTGGTACTCGGGGTGATAATGATGACCTATGAATGGTGCTGTAGCTCTTTTTTACCCAATCCTTTCGGCATTTGCTAAAGAATAAAACAGTAGAGTGTGGAGTTTCAGCTCTCTCATGAGTTTAACCAA
The DNA here is from genome assembly GCA_035590195.1 of Aviceda cuculoides. Taxonomy (NCBI): domain Eukaryota; kingdom Metazoa; phylum Chordata; class Aves; order Accipitriformes; family Accipitridae; genus Aviceda; species Aviceda cuculoides. The sequence continues at coordinate 22,251,362 of JAVJGG010000027.1, forward strand.
TTACTGTTTTCCTTCAAGCTATATAAATTGTGTGCATTTAATATTTAGTTATCTCCAGACTGTTTACACTAATTTTCATTTATACAATGCATTTAGTAACAGAGGTAGAGTGCATTTCTTTTTCTGTTTCTCTTTTGAATGAAAGCCTTGAGGGAAGCCCGCAGTTTTTGATCATGCTCCACTTTGATGTAAGCAAATGTTTAAGTTATGCTCTGGCAGAACGTCTGAGACTCGTGTTCATGAATGATGCAGGATTTGTCCTCCTTCCTCAGTGGCTCTATTTATAGCCATGACTGTTTTTATTTTCCGTGCAGTCATGAGAGAGAAGGTGAGAAGGATGCAACCGCAAGTCCTTTGTCTAAGCACAGCTAAGTCTCTTCTTGTGCTTTGCTGTATTTCATATTCTCCCGTGCTGTGTTTCATCCATCTATAGAGCAGATAAAGGTCCTTTCCCAGCCCCAGGCTCCAGGGACCCAAATCTCTGCTGCTCTGTACTCCACAGGATCACCTACTCTCCAGTGACATGGCTGCAAAGTGCTGCCAGAGGAAAAGAAGGAACCTATTTCTATGTTCCCTTACAGCACGTTTGCTCCTCTGACCCATGCATTGCTGCTGGTTTTGCTAGTGTGTAAATCCAAACCAGCCTACATCTATACACAGAAGGGACCAAATCACAAATTCTGGGGTTTTCCAATGTGGTTTGTTTTTTTTGTTTTTTTTTTTTTAAGATTGTTTTTCCCTTTCAGAGCTGCTCTTTGTCCTGTTAGACAGCAACCCAAGGCTGCCTTTGGATCAGAATGGCCTGCAGTGTTAAGGGCTGGGATGTTGTGATAAGATTGCGCAGGGTGCGAGCCAAGGGCAGTCATTCTCCAGGGGAGGATGCGCAGCTCTGAGCTGCTGCAGGATAGTAGGAAAGGAGGAAGGATTGCTTCCAGAGTGCACATCTTTGGTGGGGTCAGTGCATTGTTTTTCCAGCATTTGATGGTAAAGCTTCCACTTAGCTCCCAAAGGGAGTGAAAACTGCCTATCCCTGGCAGAAACCATGAAATGTTGGTCTGTATTATTAGGGAATTAGCTCCAGTGCACCTGGCTCTTTTGTCAAATAAAACCTCTGCTTTTCCTTATCCTTCAGTGATTCAAGATTGCTATAAATGTCTGCACTGATGGTATATTGGACCCTAGGAGGCTGGGATCTGGCCAAGAGATACCTTTAGAAAGGGTGATATATAATGACAAAGGAAACAAAATGGGTTGTGCTCAGTTCACACTCAACAGTCAGTTCCTCTAATCAAGGCAGAAAGAGGTGGAGTTGGATACATCCGCAACACAGGTTTTTCTTCAGGATAAGAACAGTAGGAAGCAAACTCTGAACATAGATGGTGCTTTCAGGGACACAATAGTAAGATTCAAGAAAATGTGGCAATTAGAGGCTTAATTAAAAACAAGTGACTCAGAAATGCAAGTTAGAGAAGAACCCAACAATTAAGTTGTATGTAACAGAACAAAAGCTTTGCAAACCCTGCAGAGTTTGTTTTGCCAGGATGCTGTCCTTTTTTCTCCAAAGGAGCCCTGCCTGATTCTGTGAGTGATCAGATCTGTGCTTGGAGTCTGTAAGTGAATTTATTTTCCAACTCCTTTATATTTCACCATTTCCCATGCTCTTTTGCTTTGGGAATCTGGGTTCTACTAAGGCCAGTGCTCAGATCACATTCTTTGGCCAGGGAAACAGTATCTCAGGTGGATGGGAACTGGAGAGAGCCTCAGCATCTCACAGGGCTTGATGTCTCATGGCCAGTTTTAGAGAACCCTCGGTAGAGATCCAGCAGCTACAAAGATATTTTGCAGTCTCACATCTCAGGCGTTTGCTACACTAAAAAAACCCACACATTTCCTGAGCACAGTGGATTCTAGCTCTTCACTTTGCTGGCGGTGTTTTAGTACTCTGCGTGGTACTTTGGCATTTGAAGTCTCTCAGTTAATATATTTCCAAATAAAAACTTATGGCCTGACTTAGTGTTTCCCAAACTTTTGGAGGTTGTCCTTCATTAAAATGGAACCATTTAACCTCTGTTGCAACTTTTTGAGACTAATTCCTGATCCCAAGCTCTCTGGATTGTTTCCCTACCTTTTTGGGGGTTGGGGGTTTTTTTTGTTTGTTTTGGTTTTTCCCTTTCTTTTTGTGCTATTCTTCAAACTTGGGAAAGTTCTTCTCCACTTCATTATTGCTGCTTGGCTATAGTTTAAACAGACTATTCCCATGCCAGTGAGAGGCAGTTATAGTGACATTTATATAACATGCACTATTAAATATTGGCAAATACAGCTTTTTAACGGTACCCATTTGCTATTGACTTGCCCAAGGTCAAACATCATGGCAGTGGTGGAGTGTAATAGGTCACTTACCTGGGTGCCCCTGTCTTTGAAACCCTGTCTCAAAGCTGTGGCTGACAAGCTAAGTCAGGTAATGAAAGAATATATAAAAGCATAGAGTGAGTGTAGGGTCAGGGAGAGGATTTAAATAAGGCTTTGTTTAAGAAGAACTGATGACAGACACCTGCTGTAGGGAAAGAATAGACAGGCTTTAAGAAGGACCAAGAAGCAGATTTGGGGTTTCAGAAGGGGGTTGTTACTTTACAAAAGACTGGTGTTGATAGTGAATTGCTTCTTTACGTAAAGAAATACCACACGGAAGTTATTGCATTTCCACTACTACGGGACTTGCTATTTAAGATGCTGTACAGTGAGCCAGCCCAATGAGCAACACAAAGATGAGACCTTTGTTTCCCCTTCCTTCTTTTCTTTTCCCAAGGGCAATACTGATGAGTGCTCATCAACAAGTAATGGAGAGCAGAAGCCAAAAGACACAGGCTTCCCAGCAAGCCTTTGAGCCCTGACCACCTCTGAGATTTGTCTGGCCAAGTTGCAGCTCTAAGAGTCAACTGTTGTGTTTCCCCTCCCCTCTCCCTTGTAATAAAATAAAATACAATAAGAAAAATGAATGAAAAGAAGAAACCATGCGAGGAGAGAGAGAGGGAGAACATTACATGGGCACTAGAGACATCGAGGCTGTGTACATCTGTGAAGCACAGTTCTCTAAGCCTCGCGATTGTAGCTGCTGCAGCATGAGTGTACTCAACAGGGGTCTACTTGAGTTTCACTTAATATAATTTTAGAAGCACTTTAAAGTGCTGAAACCCATTGGAAATAAATCTGAAGTAAACCAGTGGACTGATTTTTCTTCCACCAACTTCTACTTAAAAAATGATATATACAAACATCCTATAACAGGGGCCTAGATCCTGTTTCCATTAACACTGGCGGAATTAATGTCACATGATTCTGTCAGTAAATAGCATTAAAATATTCAAGAGTGTCACCTAGAGAACAAGATAGCAAAAAAGTTTATAGTTTTTATTTTTTCTTGTACATGTTTGGATTTTTTAACTTACTGTTTCATTGCAGTAAAATGCAATGATGAAAGTAACATGAATATCAAATGTAATTATTTAGGTTCACAGCCTTCCTAAAGCAGCAAAATTTAATTGCATAAACACAGGACTAATACAAAGGTGAATGAGGGTGCTTGATGTACTTTTCTTTTCAAATATATTCCTGAGGAGATCGCCGATCCTCTAATCCTTCTATTCATTTCCATGTCTTGGCAATAATACCTGGTGGTAGTTCAATACAGAAGTGTGATGATACTTTGTTAATGTTTTGAAGAAGGCACACAGAGTTGAGGATTATTATATCAAATTTTGCAAGACTCATGTAACATGTCTGCTTATCTTTCATTTACTGCACATTAGCTGAACAAATTACCGCTCTCTACAGTTTAATCGACTGCTATGGATCACACAATCAAGCTAAAAATAAATGAAGGTGGATTAATGAAGTACTCAAGGAATATGTCCAAACACTCAGCTGGTGATTTCTTTTTTCAGTGTTTTCCTTCCTATATTGTTGAAAGAGCAGTGCTGTACTATTGAACTTCTACTGTAAAATACTATGGATCCTTTTTTACCACTTTCCCTCTCCTGTGCTCATTTACTTCTGTAGAATGATGTAAAAGTCTATCAGATGGGAATGGTAGGCAACAGCTTTCCATTTGCGTTTGCCATCACCAGCTGCATGGCTCTGCTCTCCTCCCTGCTCTCCTGGCTCCCAGTCAGCTCCTTCCCGGCCCTTTCCGATGACCGGAGACATCTCAAATACGTAATGAAACTAGTTTGATCATCAGACTGACCTTTGTAGTCCTGTCTTTTTACCAGTTTAGAGGACAACCTCTCTTACATCCTTCTTTTCTTCAAGTGCTCTCCAGGTCTTTTCAGTAGCACGCTAACAAGCTTGTCAAGGGCGTCTTTAACTGCTCCCCCAAATCTGCTCATGCAAAATGTCCACGCCACATTTAGATTTTGTGTATGCATCATGCTTTCCACATGCAAACTCCATCCATAGCCAAGTGTGGAGGATCTGGTTGCCATCACTACTTAACTGGAAATGATGGTGAATCTTTTCAGTGGCTGGCTTACATCTGAGGAATTGTGTCGTCAGTCCGTGTGGCAGAGGCCGATACATCTGATGCTCAACTGGGCTTGTCTATGACTGTCTCCAGTCGCCCTGAGAGCTTTCACACAGTTGCAGAACCACTTTGATTACTGGATTCTGCATTCTTCTCTAGGAGATGGAACATAGAGTCATGATCATTTTAAAGCATATCTCATCATACAGCAAATAGTTACCAGATGTGAACAACTGATTTCATCCCATTTTGGCATGGCACCACGTGTAAGAAAAGCACAAATCAGAATATGAGGACATCTGATTTTCAGCTCTGTGTCCATCTCACTCACAGCAATTAGTGGAAAGATTTTTAGTGCAGATGCAGTCCAGAGATGCCTAGAGATGAAACACTTCAAAGGATAGAGGGTAAACAAGACAAAATATCATTTTGTTGTAAATAATTCAGCAGATTATATATTGTGATCATGTGGATAACTTGCCTCAGAGGTGGGTTTATTTAAAAGAAAGTATTTGTAGCTGTGCAACACTGAAATTCATGGGAAGATGGAGTCCTCAGGGTACCAGCTGAAGGATAAAACTGCCTCCTCTTTTCCTGGCCAAAGATTGTTTAAAAAAATTAACAACCAAGAGTAAATGTCTTCTTTCGCTAGGCTGGGAATAGAGTTACAACACATTTACACTCCCATAAATGAGATCAAATTTGGCCCTTCTTAATTAATCCTGGGTCATAGTGAGACTTCACAGTTCTTTACTCTGGAAAGCTTGAAAGAACTTCAAAGAACGTGTTTTAATTGACAAGTGTATTCATTGCCAGAGAGGGGTATAACATGAAAAGGGGATTAACACCCAGCTGTGCTCTAAAGGAAATTTAAGGCACAGACACACTGTAGATCAGATAAAGTCTGCATTAATGCTCACAAATGTGAAATTTCATTGTCTTCGCTAATGCTAAGCAGTGCACATCTGCCAATTAAAAGTCTCTCCATTCTGGTGTCCTCTCTGTGGTGGTAGGTCTGTTCACCCTGACTCATCGTTACTATTGAATTACTGCAGTTATAGCTGCACATCTTCATAGTCAGAAGAGTATTTGCTTCCTCCCTGAGGGTGCTACAAAGCTGGAACAAGCTGACAGTTTCCAGATCTCCAATGAATATTCCTCACAAAAGCAAGAACACTGGGATGTTTCGAAGCTTAATGATGTTACTTGGTGGCTCTGATCCTCCTCTCCGTCAAAGCTGCTATGAGAAGCATCTCCTGCCTTCACTCAAGCTATCATCTCAACCGTCCTCCCGGGCCGCCTTCCAACAGCTGTTGTGATAAGTTAAGGATTATTTAGGGCCCATTACAAACTGCTGGGGATTGCCATTGAGTAAGGAATCTTGCCCACGCTCCCTACAAATAACAAGCAGATGTTTGAGGGGGGAGGAGGCTTGTACAGCAGTTCTGCAGCTCCAGAGGTTTTCCTTACAGAGAATCGATCTTCTAATGCCAAGGCTATGAATTCAGGCTTGCTTTGGGTCAATGAATTGCATTCTGGTTGTATGGAGGGTACCACAGCATTGTGGTATGGGTATGGATCTCCATTAAATGGAAACAGCTTGCTTTCTTTTTCCCTTATAGTACTGGGCGGTGGCAAAATGGTTGGGAGCTTGGCCCACACCTGCCTGGTTTGGGGTACTGAGAAACAGAGACAGGCTTTTGCAATCATTGGTACAGTTTTATCTACCTCCACTGTGAATTATCCAGCATAGTAAACCTAAGAAGTGGAAGAGAACATAGCAGGCTGTTCCATTCCCGGTGCAACATAAGATGGCTCATTTATATACAACACTGTGTTTCTGCAGTGCTTTGGGAAGTCCAGTTTCAGATGTTTGATTTTACTATTTATTTATTTATCTCTTTATTTTATTCTACTTCCCTAAGGGATCTGATCATTAGGACAATACTTCATTATATTAATCAGAAATTTCCTTTTTCTTAATCAAATCTTCTTCTTCTGAATTAAATATTTGCACCGATATCCATTCTTTTTTTGTCTTGATGCTTGCATTCTTCAGATTTCTGTGGATTTTTATAGCCCCTTTGTCTACTGCTTGCCGATCTGCATGCATTTATTGCAGATGTCTGATAGATCAGTTCTTCTTACCTATTCCCTTTAAGCTTTCCTCCACACACACTCTCTTCAGCATATTGATATCCTTTTGGTAACCACCTAGGGATATATGACACACTCTAAGCCTGCTCATAGCAGAGTCATGTAGAGAAGACACACACTTCCCAGCTGTAGGAGGCACTAATGAAACTGGGAAGAGTTGAGGATGCCAGCAGGTCTGTGAATTGAATAGAAGGGGAGACTCTGCCCTCCCAGGAACCCCTTACAGCAAATGTGGGAAGCAACACCACCGCTGTTACGATCGGTCATGTCCTGTGGCTTGACAGTGATGCGGGACTGTAATACAGGGAATAAACCCCATCACAGTTTATTTTTCGAATGCTGGGAAGCAGCAAAGCAGCTGGGATGTCTGCTGAGACCCGAGAGACCTTGGTGTGCTCTCCCCTTCAGCCTGAAGGGACTAAAACTCACATTTCTCATAACAGAAATCATGCCCATCAACAAGCAAAAGTGCAGGAAGTGTGGAGGTGTGATCGTCTTTGGGAGAGAGAAAGATGGGGAACAGTTCATGGAGAAAAAGAACAATCATGGCCTGTACTCTGCACTATGGAGCACATATACAGGAATGAACAGTCCTTGGTTCTGGTCTGCTTTTAAGATTACCTCCCATTTTACTGGTATGGAAGGTAAAAGCAGAATTTCAGGCAGCCCTTTGCCAGTATTGAGCTACAGAGACATAATTAAACCATTTTAATTGTATTAGTAATAGGCTCTGGTTTTACGTGCCCTGCACTGGGATCACTGGGACTCAATTGAGCTGGACTAGGTCAACATTTACTTCTCTGGGACAAGGCAACAAACCTTTCTGGATGGATTAAGCCCACTTCCCCCTGCCTCAGACCTTCTAATATGCCATGACAAGTTCAAACACTCTCCTTCACCTGTTTCTTCTATTCCCAAAACAAATTCTGGACTATGTGCACGCTCCTCCCCACCTTAAGCTAACAGACAGCAACTAGGTCTTGCTGCTGCTGTTGTTGTTTTAAGGCAATAAGAAAGCATCTGTAATATTTCTGCTATAATTAAGAAGCTGTGGTCATTACATTAGTACCCTGCTATCACTCTTTGACATGCATTTCAGTGGAGCAGGTCGTAACGTAAGGGAAGTTTGAAGAACATCACATTGCAGCCGGCATAGATTGATTATCTCCACTGCACAGTCTTTTCCAGGCTCTTCTTCAAGGTCCTATTTCTTATCTCCAGCAATGACTCACAGGGCAGTGACACAAACAGCATGGGCTACATGGACCTTCTATTCCACACAAATCCCCCTCTCTGTTTCATGGCCAGCATCCCCAGCGAAGCGTGACAGAACGCATCTGACCCATTTATCAGCCAGCTCACAAGTGGTTATCAGGGCTTGCCAGCCTCAAGCTGCTTGAGCCTTAAAGAAACAAATGCTCCTCATCCACAGCTCGCAATTCTGCTGTGTATTTCTTCCACCACGCTAGTCTCTTCCTTCATTTGGGCAACCTTTACTCCCTCGTTACAGCTCCAACATCAAATTTTTCTCCTGTTTACATTTCAAGATCCGGGAGCATACTCAGGTTTTTTAAGCTCCTGTGCACCTTCGAGTCTTGTTTGCTCTTTTCCTTGTCCTGGAGGCTGACTCTCTTGATTTGGGAAGGTAAATGCCACGGTCACTATAAAGACCCCACACCCATTGAAGGCTTCTCCTTAGCTTCATGCTTAGCGTGTGTCTTATTCTCTCTGTGCCTGCCAAACGAGCAGGGTCCTTCAGCCTCTGCATGAACTTCTCTCCTTAGACGACATGAAGATGTTTCCTGCTGAGGTTCGAGCCCTGCAGGCAGGACCTTCAGACATTGTCCTGGGACCACAATGTCCTCCCCAACATGAGCAAACCTGGAGGATCCCCACAACCAAGTCATCGAGTGCAGGTGCCTCCCAGAGACAAGATGTGTCTTTGGATGGTTTTTAGAGTTAATCCGATCTGAAATAGCAGCAGTTATTTAACTCTGTGATTCAGGCTGCTTCTGATTTAGGAAGTTGCCCAGTCCTCTGCTGTCAAACCGATGTCTTTCTAGAGAAGTAAAACATATGTCTGACAATTGCTGTCTGGAGTCTACATATTAAATGAGGCCTTACAAGCAATACAGATAAAAAGAAATGTCTGACAATCCAGCTCTGTTTTATTTAAAAGACAGTTAAAGAAAGAAAAAGGCTTAATAGTCTATTTTAGAAGGAGCATGTGAAGTCACCACTGAAATATCCACTCCTGAGTTCATTGAAGCATCTGCATATTTGAATACACTTAACTAGGAAAGAAAAGCCAAGACATGTGGCAAGGGGAGGGAGGAAGGGATTTTAGCTGTTAAGCCTACAAACTTGGGATGAAAATGTACTCTCCAGTGGATAATGCTTTCCCTGCAGTGACAGAAAAACATAAACATCTCAAAGCTGAGACCGGCCTAACTGCAAGGCTTAGGCTAGATCTGGACTGGGAAACAGAAGATCTCTGTTCAGTTCCTCATTCTGCTGCCAGATGAGGCATCGAGTGATTCACCACAGGGGCTTGTCCCTCAATTTTCTTCCTCTTTGCCTCTGCTTCCCCAGCTGTAACTGGAGCTCAGCTTTCCACCACACCATCTGTGGTCATTTCATAGACTTTTTTACAGAGAAGACTTTTTTATTCGTAACACGGACAGCAAGACAAGGAAACTTCTATTACTAATGAGTGCACAGTCCTTCAATTACTCTACCTTTCTGTTTACCTTGGTATGATATGCACATCTGCGAACGACTCAATTGATGAAAACAAACAGAAACTCATAAGTAGAAAGGTCTTAGCCAGAAATCAAGCTAGTCCTCTTTTATGGTGATGGATAGGTAGGAGCACGGGTCGTTGCTAGGAATAGCACTGCTTAGCTGCCTGCTCTTTGGCCAGGGCCAAGCATTTGACCTGCCTTGGCCACACTTTCTATCGTCTCGTGATTCATGATTAATTCACTTGATGGATGGCACTTTACAGATGTCAAGCAAAGTCACAGCCCTGGCCTTCAGGGGGACCCCACCTTTGTGTCAACCATCCCGAAGATAAACAGCAGCATAAATACTGCTGAGGTAGATAGCCTTGATCCTGTTAGGTCTCTGCTAAGAGTTTTTTCATAGAAAAATGTACAAAGAACCCAGGCTTTCATTCATTTTTTGGTATGACCCTCCAATACTCTCTTATTCAGCTTTCCTTCAAAAAAGAGAGTTATACGTAATGCATAGGTGATTTAAGATAACGTTGGGAATTCTGTTTGGAGACATGCTTTCAGAATCAGGCCACTCTGCATTTCTGTCCTATGGCTTTTAGGGAAAGTTTTTCTTTGGGTTTTATTTTGTTTTTCCTCTGAGAAGTTTCTTATACTCATGGCTGGCCAGTGTTGACAAAAAGGCCAATTCTGCAAACATGGCAGCATTAAAGTGCTCTTTCTCCTGGTGGATTCCATGTGCTCGTGGGCTTCAAAATCAATTGTTCATAATGCACCTCGTTAAGGTGAAAACTTGAAGTTGAAGAGAGAGAGAGGAGAAGGCAGAGAGAGAGAGGAGACATCTGTTTCAGTGCATAATGAAATCATAGCTGCAGGCAGGCATGGGTGAGATCAAGGGATGCTTTTAAAATATTAACAAAATTGCGAAACAATCCCTAGGGATGCTTTAGGAATATTTGATTTGACGACAATGTGATTCTAATTCGCTCTTTGCCAAGAGGAGAGATAGCATTCACATCCAGTAATCCCTCCCCCAAATGGCATCTCTCTTTCTTAAACGTCCCTTCATTATTGTTCGCATTGTTTGTTGATTTTCAGGGCTTCATGTAATAGCTTGAAACAGAGATTAGAGTCAGGAGGGCAACCTGGCAACATTTCCTCTCTGGCTGGTGTTGCATTCACTCCTAGACAACGTGCTCTAAATGATATCTGCTCCATCCATGGACTTCTTCTAATGAAAGATCAGTTCCATTTCGTTTGCTCTTTTTACTCAAAAAAAAAAAAAAAAAAAAGAGGAAGAAAGAAACTTCAATTGAATGCTGAGAAAAATTACACTGCCCAACAATCTTGGGAGGAAAAGGAAGGAGCAGGGATTTCCTTAAAAAACAAATCCAAGGTCCCAATTACTGTTACATTCAGGCCTGTCAGCTGTGAGGATACCAACACTTAGCTCTTCCAAGGTCTCTGCAATGCACATAAGGCAATGCTAGCAAGGGTTAAAGAGCAGGATATCACACTGATTTCATGGCTTGCGTAATTAACTTACAATCAAAATAAGAAGCACATTGTCTTTTACAAAAGAATCTGAAACCTACTGTAAATATGGAGGTGCCTATTTCCTTACAGTTTGGCCAGCTGCAGTTTTGGCTCTGTTTGTGCTAGTAAATTAAACAATACCAGGGAGTTATTGTTTATATTGTTGAAAAACAGCTAAACAAAAATTAATAGTTTCCTGGCAATGTTTTGACCTGGGCCAAACAATATCTGAGCATGGCTTAGGCATCGGCATGGGCCAGGGACCCGTCCCAAAATGCAGAAGACTACAGCCACCCTGTTTTGGATACTGAGAGGGTTTATTATATAGATGAAGGCTTCTCCATGCCAGTTGGCCTCAGAATCAGGGAACAGTCCCAGAGTGTTATTGACTGTAATAAAATATTTAATTTACTAGTGTAGATATCTCCTTTGTGTCTCCAATTTCAGTTGAGCCGTTTCCAGATTAGACTGGTGAAAAATCTGTTTGAGGACCAATACATTATTAGTATTCCTGTTTAGCAACAAATGTAACCATCAAAGCCATTTACAGCTTTTGTTGCTATTTGCTTGTTTGTTTGTTTTACAAAAAAGTTTAAATACGTTTGTTTCCAAACTTACAAATAACTGAGGCCATTTTCCCATGTCTTAGTAAAATGCTTTAATTTCAGCCTTAGCCTGTGTAAAAATCTGGGCCAACCAGAAAGCTGTTGTAGTTCTCATACCAGTTTATAAAATGCAAACACAGGCCAGAAGAGGGGTGGGAGGTGTTGGCTAAGGAAGAGACACAGAGGGGCTAGCTACTAATATTGAAATAATTAATATTCTGCATAAGGACTCTCCTGGAGTGTTTTTTCCCCTGCAGTCCTGTAGGAGAAGGCATTGGCTTGACCCTGAGGCCAACGCTGGGATCCCAACCATTGTCTCTGCCCCTTTCCCATTGTATTTACCTTGTTTCCAAAATCCTGCAGTCAGATACATGGTCTACACCTTCTCTCCTCCTTCCCCCATGAAACAGCTGCCCGCTCTGATACCAATCAGCTAAATTGGGCTGAAAAGCCTGAAGCAAGAGAGCCACAGGCATGTTCACCTGTCCTGGTTTCAGCTGGGATAGAGTTAATTGTCTTCCTAGTAGCTGGTACAGTGCTGTGTTTTGAGTTCAGTA